>JAWQRM010000309.1:0-24360 GCA_033557675.1 Coptodactyla brooksi
CATTCCAGCTTGATCGATGACTAAGAAATGCAGATTTAAATAACATGGTGATAATTGTTAAAAAAGCCTTCGAATTAAAATAACTCAACAACTGAAACCACCAGCTATCAACATGTGTTATCAAAGTCGACATATTTTTGTTTGGAGAATCAGAATATGTAATAAAAACTATATCGTTCCATTTGAAATAACAAAGTTGCGGTCTACTTCCGGTAAACCGGAAGTGGCGGCCATTTTGAAAATATTTTAGATCGAAAGATCATGATGTACAACCCTTACATTGTGAATTTCAAAGACGTAGGAGTGCTAGAAGTCAAAAAAGTTCTAACGAACCAGTTGCGCGGAAAACCCTGTATAGGAAAAGTATTATAGAATTTTCTGTATCTCCAAATTAGGTCAATTTTGGTCACAATAAGGATTTCGTAAAAATTATACATATGGTTGAGGTACTTAACCTAAAAATGTTTTATCTTTTTACAACTTTTTGTAACAAAATATATTTTTGTAATCTACACAACATTATGAGTAAAAAACTATAGGAACAGTACATCCTTAAAATCAACAGTTCTCCAGTTATAAGCACAATTCGTAAAAATACAGTCATATGGGGCAAGAGGGTATTTCGTTCTTAATTTCGGGTATTGCTCCCTTTAGAAAAAAAATATTCTAAATAAAGGTCGCATGACATCGAACTCTTCACAATTTAGAACAATTTTCGAATATACAGGGTGATCGGTTCATTTTTAAAACTACCTAACTTCAGATTTTTAAATGGAACACCCTGTATATTATGATATTTTTGAAGTCCTTGTACGACTTGAGGGTTACTTTAATTATTGTACATCAGTTCTAAATCGCATCATTTGGGCATTATTACACATTTTTGGAAAAAGATGACAGGTACGAATGAAATTTTTTTTATTTTTTTTATATTTAAACCAAAGGCAAGGTAAAAGAAAGTCATGTACGATCTACATCTACTAGTTTATTTTGTCAGTGGATTAGGTTATTCGTGGTACATACAAATAAAAGCAGTGCAATTTTTCAAAAGAAATCATTGACGTACGTACCCGTACATAAAATAATCTAAAGTATGTGTTTTCTTCAATTCGCGAAACAACCATCTCCAAATATTTCCAGTAGTACACGGCAAGAGATCCAGGGCCAACGTGAGTTTCATGTTTCGGGAGGCTATGCTTAAACTAACAGTGTTTCTAAAAACATATCACAATTACAAATTTTCGGTTGAGAATAAAAATACAGTGCTATACCATTTTTCTATGAACCAACAACACTCTTGGAAATTTCGCACTCTAACCACTTCACTGATTACCTTCACCTCATCCATCCATGTGATTTGTCTTTTGTATTTTTAACAGGATTACTTTTAGCAAACTCTCCAAAACTGCCAAATTACACTTGCCGTATATATCTTCAAAAAAAACGAGATTTCAGTGATGATCCACGAATTTGAATCACCCTGTACATTGTGTCCTCAAAATGTATGGAACAAGTTAACTATATCGATAACTGGTTAATCAAATTAATTG
This sequence comes from Coptodactyla brooksi, assembly GCA_033557675.1. NCBI lineage: Eukaryota > Metazoa > Arthropoda > Insecta > Coleoptera > Scarabaeidae > Coptodactyla > Coptodactyla brooksi. The sequence goes on from JAWQRM010000309.1 coordinate 1,551, forward strand.
AAATTTGGGTAATAAAAATATCTTGAACTCTTGAACTTGAATTGAAAATACATTATTTGACAAATAAATAAAAAATGAAAGCATAAAAACCTAACCGGAAAAACTATCCAGTAGTAACAGTTACCTTTATAAAGGTATTCTTATCTGAAAAAGAAAGAATGATGATAGTGAAACTAATGACTACTAACAATCTTGAGGCATCAGTTAAACGTAACAAGCAGTAGACTTTGGAACATTTTTCATACGAAGAGATACCGCCATTATAAAATGTATTAGTCCGAAAAATTATCTGCGAATGATGATTGAATTGATTGACGCTTGAAACTTTAAACTGATGGTACTTTGTGATAGCAACCTACTGTTCATAGGCAACATTATATTTTCTGATAAGGCGATATTCACGCCTACTTAAATAGTTAATCGTCAACATTGTAAATGTTATGCGAATGAGAATCCACATTGGATGGAAAAATTATAAAAGCAAATTGAGAAAGTTTAAAATTGTACTGTAATTAATTTTATAAATTGTGTTGTATTTCAAGTTTTTCAAATGTATTTCTATATGGTATTTTCAGTACAACAATAAGCAATATATAGAGAACAGGGAGGCCCACCATCGGGAGCATTGTCAGAAACATTTCTCAAAAAACTTAAGGAAGAAATAAATGAAAAATAGAAGAAAAATATAAAATAAAGGCGTGGTATAGATATGTAAATTATACGGTATGCGTCACTGAACACTCAAAGTAGATAATATATTAAGCTCGTTAATACAAAGCACACTAAAATAAAATTCATGTCAGAAAACGGGAAACAGCAGCATGGACCATACAACTTGTATAGTACAATCACCAAGAAAAAAAGACAAATTACAATACAAGATTCACAGAAAATCGGAAACATAATCCATTATACATCAGCGCACAATAAACAGCATAAGGAAGGAACAGTTAAAAGCTTCCTCCTGTCTGGCAATGATTCCAATGTAGACCCAACATAGGAATCATTGTAAAAACCAGCTACAAAAAATATACAGAAAGGAAATTTTCAAGTCACAAAAACTCTAGGTATAAGCAACAAAACTCAATATTCACGAAAACCTAGAAGTAATTCCAAACAACAAAAATCCAAAAACGCTTAGTACTAAAAGATCTCACAACAAACATGCAGTCAAATGCGAATTTACATCCTATATTCCAGCCCATAAAACAATATACACCAGTCCCAACAATTAATATCAAATTCATAACGGTATTCTAAGTATTAGATTTAATTAAATATATTTATTGCTGTTTAGGATATACCCATCAACCCTAACATCAGCAAACACTTCAAGAAGAGTTTTCAAATCTATAATAATGTTTACGACATTCAATTGAAAATAAAATATAGCTATTCATAATTTGTTAAAGATACTATAGATATGACAAGATACTTGGTGATAGCTGTAATGATAAAGAAAATACTTTCTGATAACTATTGTGACAATAAAATACTTTGTTCGTGCAATCGTGTTATTGTTATCGGTTGCCGTTGTGTTGAAATGTACGACTCTATGAATAGTGAAAGTGTCTGAAAGCTTAAAAAGTAGTCAAATCGATGGATGTGACCAGCGCCACGATATTAGGTGAACTCGATATAAGGTTGTTGCTTTAATTGTAATCATTAATACATTAATTTCTAGTATGGTAGAGTAGATATCATAAAAATGCATGCGGAAGACTATTACTGAGCGAGAGTGGGGGGTTAATGAAGCAGTAATGAGAAATGGGTAGAGTACTTAAAAAGTTGCAAATGTTTTTGACGTCTCAGTAAACCGTCGTGTGTATTGAGCAGCATTTCGAGGACAGATGTGAGTTCGAATGCCAAAAGTGAAGTGAGCGAAAACGCAAAATGACGCACAAATGTGGGGCGCAGCTTGACTCTTTTTAGGTTTGAAAATATTTACATACTACGCCTGCATACTTCATAATGGGAACTTGATGAATTTCCTTTGTTGTATTTCCAGATAATTAAACGGCATATATAGCGAATTACGTCAGTGGAAATGAGATTATCAACGGTGGTTGAGCATGACTGCCCACAATTACCTGTATACGTTTCCCATTTAAGTTTTATAAAATTATATCAATATTTCAAATTTTAATAACAGAAATTCGCCACGCAGATAACTTGTTCACGAATGAAATCGAGCGATTAAAGCGCATTTCGTCAAACAGCTATGGAGTTTTTCATGGGATATCTCTTCACAAACTTCATCAGCATATTTTCGTCGTTGTGCGTGTTCGCTTTACTTTTGTCATTTGTAATCACCTTAATGTCCTTGATATGCTGCGCAATACGTACAACACAAATTTGCATTTTTTCGAGTACTCTGCGTATTCGTCACAGTCTTTTAGTAACCTTCTTCCTACTAATTTTATAGAGGAATGCATTTTTATGATATCCTTAAAAATTGAACATTTTTAGTTTATTCAATTCTATTAGAATGCATTGGAAGGGCGTGGTAACAGCACCTGTCATGAAAGCAAAAGATCACAGATTCCATTCCTCCTCGGAGATCATTTAATTTTCTTGTTTAATAAATAGTATTGGAGAGATGGTGAAGTAATTCAATGAGTCAGGTATTGTTGAAATACACACACACACACACGTACACGCATTGTCAAACATAAATTTGAATGTTAAGCTTGTGTTGAGCTTCCTAAAAAAGTAAGTTTCTTAAAACATTACGATAGTGTACCAATAATTATTACGTACACTGCAAATATATTATGTATTACATATACATACAAACATATTGAAATTATGATGTAAGGGGAAGGTAAAACTTGGTGTGAAACTTAATACACTGATAAACGAAATAAAACAAAACAACTGTAAGAAAACGCAAAACACAAGAGTTGAAAAATATTTGACGAAAGAAAGAAAGAAATTTTAGGTAAGAATGAACCATATAAGAGGAAAAAAAGGAACGAAGAATACGAAACTAAAGACAAAAATTACTTTTTAAACATTGGGAATGTTTTATAAAGACAATCTAACAAAAATTTTGAATTCGACCATATAAAAAATAGAGGAGACGAACAAAGGGTAACAAAAAATAATGGAAGATTGAAAAAAGAAGCTGTTACTCCGAATGTACTACAGAGAAGGTAAATATACTAATTGCAAAAATTGTGTAAGCAATATTTTTCTCTTCAAGCTTTAATGTCTAGATTAGTATATGTAGTAGAAACACGTCTACCAACTGAAAGTAAAAAACAATTACAGAATCGACAAGCAAAAGTTTCTATATCAAAACAGAGTTCGGTTTTGGTGTAGAAACAATTATAGGCTATAAAAAATGTGCCCCGATAGAAATATACTGATGATATTGTCTTTGATTACAGAATTCTAAAAAAACAATGTCCATGAACTTAAACAAGACTAAATGCTTGCTAATAAATCAAAAACTAGCACAGAATGATAAAATCTTCTTCGAATTTTCGGTAAAATTCAAATATTAGGTAATTTACAAGGTGTTCCATTAAAAAATGACGTCATATCTTCTAAATGGATCACAATGTATGTGTGTTTTATAAGTCAAAACTCTATCAAAAAATGTTAAAAATATAAATACCGGTTGGGAAAGTCTTGGTCGTCTCATAAGAAAAACACACATGACCCACCACGACTGCGTAACCCCCCTCTACCTCACGAGTACGTGTCTTCCAGTGCCCTATCTACCACGCGAATGCTTAGTAAATTTCTGTTATCTCGGGAGAATGTACAGCTAGTGCTGCTTGACATCGTTCTATGTACACTTATTTTTACTTTATCTTAAGAGAAAGTATTACATTCGCAAAACAAATCGATATCGTGATTTTGATGGATCTTGACAAGCTTTTACAACTTTTTGCAACAAAACATATTTTGTTGCAAAACATAATCGATAAAAATACAATTCTGCAAGAGGGCATTTCGTTCTTAATCCCGGATATTGTTCTCTTGAGAAACAAATGTTTCAAATAACGGTTGCATGACATCGAACTCTTCACTATTTGAAACAGTTTTCGAGTATAGTGTGTTCGGTTTATTCTAAAAACTATCCAACTTCACATTTTTAAATGGAACACTCTGTATATTATTACATTTTTTAAGTCCTCATAAGATTTACGGGCCACTAAAGTGTTAATTATTATACCTTAGCTTCAAATTGCACCGTTTGGGCGTTATTTCGTATTTTTTAAAAAACCTGACAGCTGTGAATGTAAAATTTTTCTTAGAACAAAGAAAAGAACAAAGGAACAAAAGAACAAAGGAATGTAAAGTTATTGCTCTTTCTAGATAAAAATTTTTCAAATAAAAGTTGCATCACATCGAACTGTTCACAATTTGAAACTATTTTCAAATATACAGAGTATTCGGCTTATTCTTAAGTCCTTATAAGACTTGAGGGCCACTTTAATTATACATCAGTTCTAAATCGCACCGTTTGGGCGTTATTATACATTTTTGGAAAAAGATGACAGGTACGAATGGAAATTTTTTTACATTTTTTTATATTTAATTGTGCATCTTCCAGTTTAACTACTAACAGTAAATGTTCATTCACCTCTTTTCGAACGTTTAAGTTCGACTGACAAACAAAAACTTCATTCTTACTAAAATAAAAGGTTACTATAGAATAAAATATTTCTAATATTTAAAAATAAAACCAAGTGAAAGATTCAAATATGCCTCCTTCAATTTCGATAATAATACCCCAACCTCTTGGAGAAGTTTTTCCTCACTCTGAAGAGCATTTCTGGAGCAATAGTATGATGAGCTTGAATAATTTTTATTATGAGCTCATTCAAATATCAAGTGGCATTGGCGACCACCTGTCGCACAAACTATCGTTTTGAACACATTGACGATGCGCAATATTGTTCGACGTGATGTAATTAGACGATTTTCGAAAACAACTGCGAATAAATTTACAACTTGTTCCGAAGAATTGCCGCTCAAATACCACTCGAGAATTTGACCCCTCTCGTCGGTTGCAAAAACCAATATTCTAAATTTGTGCGCTCGTCAACACTCTCAGGGCAACTGCGTGCCTCTCGCTAATTGTCGTGCGATCTCCGGTATCATCCGAATCGTCAACCAATCGGATGAGAATGCAATATCCCTATGAGACGACGTGCAATTTCCTACACGGTATGTGGACGCACTGTATAGGCCTTGTTAATCTTGAGTTGCGATATTTCTCACATGTGTTCCACTTCTTGCCCTCTTTCTTCTCTCCAATCGCTGATCCTTAGGCTCTTCAATTCATTCGGCATCATCTCGTGCCACCTCAATAATGCGATTTGTGGAAGGAAAGATATTAATCAAGAAGTTGAACTTACCGTGTACAACATAATAACTGTACCAACTATGATGTATTGATGCGAAATAATTAAATACCTATATAAACAGCAATTATATACTAGAATCGTTGCCACAGGAAACTAAGTTTGGAAAAATTCAAAATAAACAACATGCATGCAGGTTTATGCATGTTACCAGGACAAATCAAGATATAATCTTCTATAATGTGATCGAGGCAAGAGTGAACAAGGAGGAAGAGAAGGAGGAGGTAAATAAATGTAACTAATAGAACTGACGAGATAGGAAAGGCTGGGTCTAAACCTTGGAAAGACGTGAATGACATGGTGTTTTCATAATTGGAGAAAATTGACACTGAAAATAATTCTAAGTCCAAAGCCTCAACTTTTGTTAATTTGCCCACAAAATGTAGACTTTTTTATAATATTGAAATTCCTTTAGAAATAATCATTTTTACATTGCATAAAAATACACTTACCACTAAACATAGAGGCCGAATTAAACGAGTAGGCCTGAGCATAAAGAATTATTTATCAAGTGTTAACTTTAAAACCGTTATTAATAACTTTGCTATGAAAAAAAAAACAGTTGAAAAATCATTGTAACAATTGTAGCTTCTTTTGTGAGAATTTGTTATGACAAATAATATATTCATTTACGAACAGGAGAAACAAAAAGACAATAGAGATCATAGGTTCGATTCCTGCTCAGAAGTCAACCTATTTTTGTTTTAATAAAAAGTAATAAATAACTATCTGTACTTTAAATTTGCTAATTGGATGAAATCCAGTTAAATCTGGTGTTGTTTGGATCAATTCAGAAGGAAAAATCTAAATAGATTAGTAGAGTAGTTTCGTCTAGATATGAAAATAAATAATTTATTACTTTTTATTAAAACACGAAAATGAATTGACTACCAAGCAGGAATTCAATCCGCACTTTCTGCTATCGTGACAGCTGCTCTAACCATTTAAGCTATGCGAGGCTCTCCCACTATTTAGAAAACCCTTTTATTTATCCCTTTAAAAAACACAAACTGCAGCCCACCACTAGTTTTGTTAAATGGGTATATCGCGTCACGTTCTCCTATAAGGCATGAACATTGTAGAGGAGTACATGATAGGTATTAAGGATAAGGGATTATGCAAGTGAATTTATTGCTTTACCCTGGATGTTACGTCCAAATATAAAATAAGTAATTTATTACTTTTTATTTAAACAAGAAAAAAATTCACTTCCGAGCAAGAATCGAAGGTGAGATCTCTAGCATCATAACAAGTACTCTAACAATTTGAAACCTGTTTTTAAATCTGAGACATGAAAATATCATGATACTCATTATTATTGTATATTTCTAACTTATAATATTAACTAGTCACAAATCTTGGATATTAGACGGTTCAATAATTCTACTCTTTATTGTGTATCTTCTATAAGTAATAAATAGCAAGTTTTCAATTGTATATGATGAATTCGATTTATTGCACTTACAATTAGTACTCTTACAATTAGGACTTAAACAGAGTGTTCAAATGATAGATCATTTCTGAAAAATATTATGGATTTATATGCTTTAATTTAACATTAAAACAAATTTTGTTTATATATATATATATATATATATATATATAACAGAAGGAATGTTCAATGAGGTGTAGAAATAAGAAAGGTAACAATTTTATAACAATTGTGTATATTTAAAAAATATTGAAAAGTAACTCAATACAAAAATGAAGTACGCCTTAGAGATAAGCAACCCATTCATTTTAACTAATATTAACAAAACAAACACTTGATCATCACATACACTACTATAACTCGCTATCGAGACGTAAATACTGAAAAGGCAGACAATAAGTAACAATAGTTTACAAAGTAGACCAACATTATCAATGTCATTTAGCATCATCAAATGTTGTTCGCACCTTTAATCTTAAATTGTACTACCAATGCTGTTTAATTGCGCCGATAAATAAGTGAATAATTTAAATGATAAGATAAAGACAGCACTAGAATAAAAAATTAAGCCCCTCGACTGTCAATACAGTGTAGAAATGTGGATGCTCAATTAAATAAGATAAGTAAGTACAAATTTATTCACTGTGTCAAAACAGTGCTGCATTTAACTACTACACTCTAAATACTTCCTCTAGTTGCAGAATTACAACAGTAACAAAAATATACTATTTTTCCCATATCAAAATATATTCTGCAAATATTGGAAGCAGAAAAATAATCATAAATTCGATGTAATTGAAAATACAGCTACAATTTACTAAGTAACAATAAGTCTTTAGGATTTCCACTGACCATCTATTATGTTGATTGCATCTTGAGGCGCAGCATACCGCACATGTGAAACTGGAAATGGAAACAATATTAGTGATAAATTAAAAACATTCTTGTTGAATTTTTGCCAAATATGACAGAAATACACAACACCTTACTTAAATAATTTAATAGACAGTTGTGCAAGCACTTGTTTATCACAAAGGTAAGTAATTTCTAAACACACATAATATGAGAATAAATCTCATATATATCAGGTAAGTACATATTGTTATCATTTAAAACAACGAAATATTTCTTACGTTATATTACGTTGAAACGACATCAGTATTGTTGTGGTGTATAGGAACTACAATAATAAAGTTAATAAAATTGTTGTGTATATTTATTACACATGTTTTTACTGCAAATGAACACAATAAACTAGTTAAAATATTGATAGTAGAAAAAGTTGAATGTTTTCCGTACTTTTTAAAAATGCATGGTGTAATTTAATGTTTTTTTTTTTTACATTTTTAGCGGAGGAGAACGATTCTCCTGACAAAGGTTAATATTAATTAATAATGAAGAATAAATGCAAATTTTTGAGAAAAACCAAAATTTCGCGAATTTTATTGTCAAACCCTGCATAAGTATATATTATCACTTACATATATGAAGAACAAGCCAATTTTCGCGAATTACTTGAAGAAAAAATGACGGCCAATTTTCGGTTTGATAGAATTTTTCTTAAAACGAAACATCCAGAACATATATAATTTTCCATGTCAAACTTATACTTTTAAAGAGGCACCATATAGGTGACGCAAAAGTGTTGATCCATACGATTGGAGTGGTTTGGAAAGTGTGAATAAATGTTCGTATGAATGAAGGTTCAGAAAAACTATCGGAGTATAGAAGTAGCTCCATGACAGATTTTTAATGTATATCTTCCGGGTGCTTAAGGACATTAAAAAGCTGTTATGCAGACATAACAGTCAATGTTAACTCTAACCAATGGTTTATGAACTAGAGGTAGTTAAAATGAATTTAACTAATTTTGTGCTTGAAAAGCGCAAAATGCAATGTTTTTAATTAATCTGTATGTATACGCAATTGACTGCAAATTTTGTTTTGATTTAAGTAAGTAGAACCATCCTTCCAAACGGACTGTCGGTTTAAATGGGTTAATTATCTGAACTAACCTCGAGACATTTTTCCATGGTGATCGTCTTTTATGACATGAATTAATAGATCATGGAGATAAAAATGTCAATGGAACAAAAATTTTAGAATATGGAACTGTTAAATGATTCACCTGGTAATTTAAGTTTAATAATTAATTAAACTTAAATTGTCTTTCTGGTACCTCTGACAACATTTAAAAACCTGCAGATTGGTTAGATATGTCTGTGGCATTGTACTGATGATAGTATTGTACTGATAATGATAGTGCATAGACACTTTCCTTTTAAAACAAATCATGAATCCTTACCAATTGACACCACCTTGTATTGGTCTGAGAACTCATTTCCTCTAGTATGAATGAATAAGACCTGTAGGTCGATTAATTCGTTATATATATGACCTGAATTATCCTTAACTTATATGTAAAGACAAATCGAATTAACAATTTAATAAATACTGAAGCCTTAAGAATTGACGCTGCCTAGTTATGGTGTGAGAAACAACCAATGAAAGTTTTGAAGAATCAAAACACATGACATTATGTTTCTATAGTATTTTGGATTGTCTGATTTTGACCATCCATTTTTGATAAATATATTGTAAAATGTTCGTTCGTTCAGTCTTTAATATAGTCACCAATTTAACTCGATAAAGAAATAAAAATAGACCACAAGTGTTGGAAAGTACCAGAATTTAGTAATGCAAGCCTGCGAATGCAAAAGATGTGAATTGTAAACTATTGCATAATACAGCATCTATCTATCTGTTCTTTCAAATTAATTTGCTCTGCATAAACCAAAATGTTAAGCGATTCCACAAATAGTAGCCCACTGGATTTAAACCTGGAGATATTCCAGGTTACTAAACTGGATAGCATCGGCTAATTCCATCTTTTATTAAAATTATTATATAGCCACCTAACCACATTCCTTCCAACTGGTGGTGTACCATCATGCTTGTACCACATTATATTTAGAAACCAAGAGGAATATTATCCATTAAATCATCAGATTGTCTAAAAATTCTTGATATAAATGCGGCATTTAAATGATCTGGCAAAATTCTTTGACTGAATTTGGCTTTTCTAAATACTAGATATAGTAAAGTAAAAACGAAGCCACCACTATGCCAAAATTTTAAGAGAGGATGCTCTACACACATCAGGAGCGATGAAAGACTGTTCATTTTTACTTTGTTACAAAGCCAAACGTTCCAAACCGACAACTTTAACCAAATATAGACACTGAATAAGGTACATGCCACCTTTTGTGAAGGTAAATTTATCAGACCATAACATTGAACAAATAAAGTTATGATTTTGTTCATAGAGTGCAAGCTAGAGATTATAAGTGTTGAATCTGTTGACAGTAGTTTAAGTGTAAAACTTCTTGTCTTTAAGTTTTCCAGCTATAATATTGCTAAAGCTCCAATATTGCTTTCCATTTCTTCATCCGGTGATCTCCAAGTAATTTTATGTATATGCTTATTATTATAAATAGTACTTCTAATGACCATGCTTTTCGAGATGGTGAGGTTAATCAATCTGTTTTCCTTATTATTTGGTTTCATCATGTATGCTGAACCTGACAATGTGAACGCTTTTATTACCTTTATATACTCATTTAATAAGGTTTTTATCGTCCTCTAACTTATCTTCTATGGGTGTGTATGTATTGATGGTGCTCATATTGAAAAATTTACTATTTACTGTGATGATGCAAACATGGGCCTAGCTAGGAGGGGGCGAGGGTGGGCACCGCCCACCCTACAAAACTCGTTGCCCACCCTAGAAAAATCGAGGTTATTGAAGAAAATGGTAAAATTCCCACCCTAGAAAAATTCCGTAGCTACGCCGATGGACCTCTAATAGAATTGAAACCCTGCGGTCGTTAATCAGCTGACCGGCTGCCCCTCCTAGAAAAATTTCCTAGCTACGCCCATGAATGCAGAGCCTCTCATTAATTGGCTTGAATTCATGAATTCTATACAAAGCTGCTTTATTATCCGCATTATAAGAAAAATAGTGCCAACTGATGTATGGTTAGGTGGCATAGTGGCCATAGTAGACATTACAATTTCTTTAAAATAGCTGTTCACTAAAGTCAATAATCTGTACAAAATAGTGCTAATACTAAGAGTATTTTTATTTTATTTTCACATTGCGTATTCCACATTATTCTAAACATGCAGCTTAAATCGAAATGGTTAAGGTGTGCCATATAATATCTTAGAGAAAATCACCACTGTGTAGATGTGGATTTCTACAAGAGACACCTCCTGTTCAAAAGTGTACTAGAGGTGTCTCTAATTTTTTGGCCACTCAGTCTACATTTATATTAATATAAGCTTGTAGCCCAAATGTCAATATACCACTTTGACAATAGAAAAACATACTGTAATTTAATCCGAAACTTGTCAGTTGAAGAGGATGCTCAGAAAAAGAAGTATTTATCAGATACAAAAATAATGAACGCAGTGTTCAAAGAAAAGTTAGATGATGACAACGGTGTAGCTGAACCAGCCAGAAAGCTTACAGAAATAGTTATCCAGTACGCATGAACTCAAATAGATGTTTAGTTCTTAGGGGTTCATTAATGATTGTAGAACTTTAAAATAATAAAACAGACAGGTTTTTATTTTATTTTAACCTACTCTTAGTAACACAAACAATCCACTAATTGAACACCTCGCATTCATGATCTACAATAAGACAAATGGATTCTAGGAATAAAATTTGAGACATACTCACATCATGCATTTGTTGCATGATGTGTGATTCTTTGCTGTACTTATTCTTTAAATGATGGTTTACTTTCATAGGTTTGGAAATAATCATCTTTAAATTTTGAAAATGGAAGTAATAAAACTAACTAAACAAACTTAGAATAATTTTCACTTAAGAATTATTTTCATTATTTAATAATGTAAATGACAGTGGATACATGTTGACTTAAAAATTCTCAGCTGTTGCATAAAAATGTTATATTTGAGTTATAAGCTCTAGCATTGAGCTCTAGCATTCATATTATAATTGACTGCCAACCAGGTTGACTTTGTCTTTTTATGTTTCTATATGGATTCTACATAACAGAAACCTGTGGAGTTTATATGGAAATCTCAAGAATGTTGCCATAGATGATAATATGCCAGTTCAAGATTCTATACAGGTATTGTGTCAACATGATGGGATGGTGCCTGCGTGATGTGGTGGAAATAGAAAAACTACAATGGAGATTTTGAGGTTTTGAGTAGCCACCACATTCACCCGATCTAAACCGACTTAAGCTTTTCTTTGGTGTTACGTCAAAAATAAAATATTTCCAGTAACAACAAACGAATATACCTAACAGGCTAAAAATGTTTGTATTCAAAACGCCTAATCCAATTAGAAAAGCCGCAAAAGATGAACTCCTCAAACGATTAGCAAAGCGCAACAGCTTGGAATGTCTTTAAGCAACTGCAAGACTAAAAGAGTTAATTATCACACAACTGATCTTTGTTTGAATTTTTACAGATGCTAATTTTCAGACTTCAATTAGCTTTCGTTCTTTTGATTTTTTCCTTGCAGAAAAAATTAAACAAAGAATTTACACTAAATTTTGTTTTCAGGATGGAATAAAATGAAGCATCATATGGACAAGATTTTTGGTGAGTCTTCTATGAATACAACAAGTATTTACAAGTGGTACAAATATTTCCGAGAGGGCTGTGAAGAAGCTGAAGATGACGAGCGCCTCGGAGGCAGCAACACATCAACAGTGCATGACAATGTCGAAGAAATTAAGATGGAATGATCATGGACAGTGGTTGCTCATGATGTTGGTATATCATTTGGCTCATGTGAAGGAATTTTTCCAGATGTTTTGGACATGAAATAAAGCTTGTTCTGAATTTTTTGTGTTTCATCTTCTGTATCGTATGTTTTGGTTTATGTATAATTTGATTTTACTCTTAAAGTATTGGTAAAAACGAAGTCACCACTATGGCAAAATTTTAAGAGAGGATGCTCGACGCACGTTTCGCTAACCAAGTTAGCATCATCAGGAGCGATGAAAGACTGTTAGTTCCCCATACTAATTTCTGGGTAATGTACTTATATCACTATTTGAAGCATCCATTTTTGCTGACATACTTCTTTTATGATCTTTCATATTTGAGGAATGTTCTTCATATTATTTTTTAAAACTATCAGTTCAGGGGATAACACAATTAAGAACTGGTTAGGAGCACACTAAAATATGAATAATAGTGATAATTTTGGATCCATCAAATGGTAGAAAATATTAATTTTAAATTATACTGAATCATTATAATCCAGACTTTCAGTTTCTATGGACACTATTAATTTTAAAATGCTTAGAATGTAACCCCCACACACTTGGTCCAAATAAACATTTTTAAATGAAAAAGTTTCTTTAATTCATTTTATCATAAATTATTAGCTATATTTATAATGAAAAATGAGTATTTTTAACCAAAAAAGTTATAGTTAACCTACGTCCAAGTCCTGTGCATGCTAAGCATGTGCACCTTTTTCATTTGCAAGTTCAAAATCTTAAACTGGAGAACTAAAATGCAAACATAAATTTTTGTTACCTCGTTGCTACAAACACCAAACATCCAAGAAGCATATTATTCATCAATAAAGTGATTTTCACTCGCAACAGAGTTAATAATACTAAAAATAATCGTATATGGGCTCGTAATAATCCCTACGCAATATTTAAAAGCAGCTTTCAATATAAATTTACTTTACACCTATCAATCATGTGGTTTCATTGGTAACAAGCTTATTTGACCACATGTTTTGGACAATTGTCGGACTGGAAATGTTTTCCAGTTTTCTGAAGAATGGATGACCAATTTTTTTAGAAGATGTTTTAGCTACCCATGCAGCAATGTACCTCCAACAGAATGAAGCTCCCCCACATTTTCATCCTAGAGTGCATGATTATCTAAATCAAATCCCTTCAAACTGTTGGTTCAGCAGAGGAGGTCCATACAGGCCAGTACAATCCCCCCGACTTAAACCGCTTAGATTATATTTGGAATCTTTGGAAACATATGAAATAACTTGTTGATGCAGAAATGACTAATAATTACGACAAGTTGTAGAGGATATTTAATACTGCAAATGAAATTCGTCATAATCTTCAAATGCTAGAAAGAACAATACCTGTCTTATCATGTCCAATTACGCCTTCTAGTCTTAGTTAATTCGTTTTAACAATTATTGTAGTTCATTATTGTTATGTCATTAGGTTATTATTTTTTTGTTTAATAAAAATTCATTATCTAGTAAACAATTTTCTATTAGTTGTATTTTTTTAAATTTTCTCCAGATCCGATAGAAGTTGCCAACTCTTTTACTTAAAATTACTCAAGGAACATACCTCTGAAGCTTGATAGTTTGGGATTCCTCCCGAGATAGCACTGTATATGGGGTTTGGGATAGTATTTTACAATTATTTAGATTTTCAGGATATCTTAATTTGTTCTTTGCTATTTCTTTTTTATATTTTGGTAAAAAGCCCTATTATTACTATAAGGGCATGGTTTAGTCAAAATCAAAACAGTGTTTTTATGAACATCTGTTAATCAAACAATTTTGCCATAAACCAACTGTAACTACATCATACTAGCATAGCAGACCTGGTTAACATAAACAACTACAATTCACAAGTAAAATTATAATATTAAACATCTGTACACAAATCAATTTAATTTTTTTCTATTTATCCTACAAAACTGCATCTAAAACAGATATAATAACAGAATCTTCAAGCATCTACATCCTAAAATCTACACAAATATCTTCTACCCCCAGAATATCAATAAACCAATTATAAAATTAAGTGCTGCCACATAATCTACTTTTTACCTTCTACAGTTCGTCTGATGATATGCTGTATACCGGCATGTACTAAACAAAATATTAGTGATGCAATTCCAAATATCCTAAATGTCCACACTCCTCCAAATTCGTTGAATAGATGTCCTCCTACTAAACTTCCTAATGCGACCCCAACTCCCTCAAAAAGTGCACCAACCAGTCCCTAGAATATAAATAAAAACGGTTTTCTGAAAACAATTTAATTACATTACATGGGTAAAATATAACTAATAGTATGATTTTATTTCAATTAAAAGTATCCTGTTCTTTTAAAATCGGATAAAGAATCAACTTGTTATTTTTTTATCAATTTAAGCGATTGAAGTACCACCTGCAAAAAAGGAGTAATAGTGATAGTAGTACAATTATGATACGGGTTGGTTAAACTAAGAGTACATATATATGTAAAAAATATATGCAAAGAATGTACCAAGATGTTATCTTAACTCATATGACAGGTTGTGAGTGGTATGCAGAGTTGGGGAAGGAACTTTGGTAGGGTGGCAGTCGAATATCTGCCATGAATGTGGTTAATTCCCAACTCGGAGGATTCTGTTTTCCTTTAACTCTCAATTAAAAAGTACATTTGTTTCCAAAAAACTATGGATGCCGGAAATAAGGTTGTCCAAGTATATTATTGTTTGTTTTGTACTATATGGTTTATGTCTAATATGTATTTTAAAATGCAATTAACGTAAACTAAGTAATTGGGGGAACCGTGGGACCCCCAACCAATCAGAAGCCTGCATTCATAATTGGTATACTCACTATAGGGGGGATTTGACAAAGAACGATCAAATCATATCGTGTAATTTTGACCAATTTAACTCATTTAAGCCAGTTATGTTACAGTTGGACCACTGTAAGATGCATGATGGCATGCAAATATGTTTGCACAAATACTTAGGTGTAGAGTACAAAAGCAATGACTTAGATACCAGGTGTTTTTTTAGTAAGTGCCCGATATTTCACAGAATGATTCCCCAAGTATATTTATAAGATAAAACGTTCAGATCAAGCTATGGTCAAAAACGCTTTGTTTTCAAGATACAGGGTGTTGAAATTTTATTCTTATTTTCATTTTTTAAGAAAAGCAAACCAAATTTGGTATACTCAATAATTGTTACAATATCTACAATACAGCCGTATTACTATTATCGTATTAAGAGCGATGGTTTTTTTCGAGGCCATGACAGGCTTTCCCCCAGAAATGTTTTTTATGGCATCACTGACATACGCCATTTTTATATTTGAGTTTCTAGTCCTCTTATAAAACTTTTTGATGTCTTGTATTTTGTCCGCATATGTAACCATTTTCGAATTATTTACCAAGATATCCATAATGCGTGATACAAATAATAAGATTGAATTTAAAAAGTTCTAACAAACAAGTAAGCCATGAATGATCGGATGCCGTAATGCAACCTGTAATATGAAAAAAAAGGATCAAGTAGGTTAGTAAGTTTATTTCGTAGTGGTTATTTTTTATTGTCATGTCAAAAATAACATGTATATTGTCATATGGTTAAGTAGTAAACTATACATATTGTTGTGATTATTTGTCAAAAAATGGTGTACTTTACCAATGCCAACCTTGCCGACATACATTTTACTTACGGACTTGCTAATGGGAATGCATAGGAGGCTAGACGGTTGTATGAGGAGCATTATCCGAACAGTACAACTCCTACATTAAAAACATTTTCAAGGATCCACATTCGGTTAAGGGAAACAGGAACTCTTGAGAAAGCCGCTCACCTCTCTGGTGCTCATCGGACGGTAGGAATCCCAGAAAGCGAGGAAGGAGTTCTTAATATGCTAGGAGAACATCCGGACACAAGCTTCAGAAAAGTGGCGCAAATGTTGAATATCTCTCATGTTTTGGTATGGAAAATTTTAAACGATAATTTGTTATATCCCTGTCACATACAGCGACTTCAGGCACTTCTTCTTCGTGACTTTCCAGTACGTATCAACTTCTGTTGTTGATTCCTCCAATGCCTTATTCGAAATCCTTTATTTGGAAGTCAAATTTTGTTTTCTGATGAAGCAAGTTTCTCACACAATGCTATAAGTAATTTTCATAACAATCATTTTTGGTCAGATGGAAACGCACATGCAATAGTGGAATCACATTTTCAAGAACAGTTCTCTGTTAACATTTGGGCAGAAATCCTTGGAGATTATTTGATAGGTCCGTTCTTCGTTCTGGGAAGATTAAACGACGATAGATATCGTGATTTTCTTGAAGACATGTAGTTTATGCATGAAAGTGCACCAGCACATTTTAGCATCCAAGTGCGAGAATTTTTGGATCAAACTTTCAATAATCGTTGGATAGGTCGGGGAGGGTCTCAACTACGGCCCCCTAGGTCACCAGACCTTAACTGTTTAGATTATTTCCTTTGGGAACACCTAAAGACTTTAGTTTACCAAACACCTATTCAAAATGAACAAGAACTAAGAAATTGAATAACAGATTCAAGTCGAACGATCCAATTCCGTACTCCAGGAATTTTCCAAAAAAGTATGTGAATCAATGAGAAAAAGATTGGATAAATGCATTTTGGCAGGAAGTGGACATTTCCAACATTTATTGTGATTTGTAAATAATTTTTGGTGTAGCATTTCGTTGTTTGTTAATATGTTGAAAAAAATATGTTAATTCATAAAATTTTCAAATGTCGTTAAAATCATAAATCTTCAAGAGTTGTCAATTAGTTGTCAATATTTTTCATGGTCGTTACAAGCATAAGTGGATATCTTGGTACATACTTTGAAAATGGTGACACTGTCGCTATAAAAAATGTTTCGGAGGATAAAACCTGTCATGGCCGCAAAAAAACCATCTCCCTGTAAATCATATTGAATAGAAATGAGGCTGCATATTAAATATTGTAACAATCATTGAGTATACCAAATTTGATTCACTTTTCTTAAAAAATGAGAGAGACAGATCTATAAAATTAACATGAAAATAAAATTTCAACACCTTGTATCTTGGAAATGAAGCAAATCACATCTTCATCTGAATTTTTTATCTTAGAAATACTTGAGGAATCGTCCTGTGAAATATCGGACATTTATTAAAAAACACCTGGTATAGATAAAAAATCTTGTTTCCACCATCCCTAATGTCATTGTAAATCAAATAATATTCTTGGATGAATCAGCTTTCACACAGGAACAAGAAAACCTCATATTCAATTGTTTAGAAGACACGGTTGCGCATCAATTTTGAAACACTTGCAGACAATGAAATGAGCCAATAGTGCAGTAAGCTTTTGTACTAGTCAAAAACATTTCTGCATAACATCACATTAATAATTATATTCTGAAAGCATAATTTTTGTAATGATTATAGTTGTTTGGGTATTTTTTGACAAAAGAAGTACCTGTCTTTTATCGCCAAAGATAAAGGTTTGGCAGGAGTAGTTTTGGGCATTCTGGCGGCTTTTTAATGCCACAATGTGAGTCGGAGGTTCATGCTTTCGAGAATGTGACTTGCGAGGGTATTGTATGAGTTGACAGTGAGAAAATTCAGTATATTTGAGCAATATTGGACAGAGTCCAGAGCAGGTGAGCCGGCTTTTGTGGTCATTTTGTATTGAAAGACTAGTTGTGTAATGACGTAGGCAGACATAGTTTGAGCGCTGTCCGGGTAGTTTTGGTGCCCCGGCATGTGGTTGCTCGGTGGTGTAGCCGCATAAATGTACATTGGCACAGAGAAGAGTAATAGACACTACAGACAGTTGTACTGATAGGGGGCTGGCTTCTGATAGGTTGACAGGAACCAGCTTCTTTTCGCAGTATGAAAGCTGGTTACTAAATAATTAATGGAGAGCAGGGGAAAGTCAGGGGACACTCGGCAACTATATGCATGTTGCAAAGGAGAACATGTATAAGGCAAAGCCGATACAATCCCCCGTACCAACATCTGATATCAAAGGAGTTGCCAGAGTATTTATAATCAAGCAAGAAGGGAAAGTTGAAGATCATAGTGGCTAGGTACAAGTGTGGAGACGAAGAGAAAAATAGCAGATACTGGATGAAGGATGAGAAAAGAATGTGTAAATTGTATGGAGAAGGGTAGGAGACACTTGAACACGTGCTAGAATACTGCGAGGAGTTGAGGGAAGAAGAATGGGGTTGGTAGTGGATACTTGATGAAAATGGTAGGGTAGTGGACTGGATGGGAAGGGTGACAAGAGCAAGGCAGAGAGAAGAAGGGAGCGAAATGCAAAGACAGTGCATTGTATATATTGGGTATATAATGTTAGGGCTACTACAACATGTATGGGAATATTAAGTTGATGATTTTGTTATTTGTAAAGTAAAAAGACTGACAAATAAAACCCTAATAATAATGAATTTTTGTAAAAAAGCAAGGATTGTGTTACATTTAAACATTTTTATTTTCACCTGTACTGTTGTTTCTGTTCCTGGTGGTGCCACAATACTCGCATAAGAAGCCATTGAAGCATAGAATAATCCAAAAGTGATTCCATTTAACAACTCCACAGGCAAGAAGAACCAAGGGTTACTGATGACAGAGTACAGAATATACCTGATTCCAATAACCAATAATATTAAACTCATAGCATGTACATGTCCTATGCGCTTCAATATCCAACCAGAAACAAAGAAGAATGGCAATTCGCCGAGAAGGCATTGAATACCCATAAGAAGGCCTTGAAGCGTTTTTATCCATGTCATATAATCACAGCCTTGTTCTTTGGCGAGATCTTCTATTAACCAAAAGAAAAATTGCCATATTAATCCAGTACACATTCCGATAAATATGCAAAATACTATAAATACTATAATACGAATGTTCGTAAACAGTAGTGCTACATCATGAGCTATTCTTGTTGTCATTTTCTTTTGAGTATACTAAAAAGCACGAAACAAAATATGAGTTTCTTTAGTGAAAAAAACGAAATAAACTTACATTTAACTTTGAAGAAACTATGAAATCTACAACTAAAAGTGCTGCTCCGAGGTAGAAAACTGGCATGTAATTTTTGGTTGTACCAGAGCTTGATGTATCAATCATGAAGCCCGATATTATAGATAAAGTACCCCATCCTAAAGCACCAAAACATCTTTGTACTCCGTATTTGTTTGGCTGGTTTTCTAAAAATAAACATAAGCGTGTTACAAAAAAAAAGTATATTCATTGAAGACATCAGAAACAAAGAAAATGTTTGTTTCCTCAATCTCTATTCGAATTTTTAGCCATCTTGTAAACTACCATCAATATTTATTTTTATCGCCATCAATTACTTTTAATATAACACAATCATATGCATATATGTTTATAAATAATAAACAAATGTATACATGCACAAACAGTACAATTAATCACAGGCAAGTACAATCAGTCCCACGCTTCGGCCTTTCCCGCAAAAAGAAAATAATTTCTCTCTACAGGTGCTAAATGCGACCAGTTAAGTCTTTCTACTCTATTTGAGAGTTTTTCTCCAAAAAACACTGCAACCTGTTCCAAACACTGGATCTAATAACACTTCATGTATAGTCAACCACAAATACTGTTTTATAGAAAAATCTTTTAAACACCATCTCTAGCATACATAATAGTATTCTTGGCAGTACTTTTTTTTAATTCCACCTCCTATTGTTTATATCAAAACCTGATAGTTATTGCCTTTGAGAACCTTTCCAAAACACTGCACTTTTCATTCCATTTTAGTTTACGCGAATTATGACATGGTAAAAATAAGAGATAATTGACAAAATAATTGTGGTTGGAATTTATTTTGTAATAAAATAGGTTGATAATACATTCAACGTTTACCGATTTGAATAATATTTTAAAGACCCAGTAAATTTCTTATCGATGCTGTGCTATTTTAGAAATCCAACAAATCACATAAATCCGAATAGAATAAAGCTTCATCAAACATAAGAAGTTTGAATAAAAGTTGGAGGTGCAATTTAACACCAAATTAAATTAATTAACAAATAACAAAAATTAAGACATTTGTTAGAAACAAAATCGTAAGGAGTTATAACGCCTAGCGTCATTGACATAATATAATATTTAATTATATTTTATCTTTCATCGTCATTTAATTTAGTTTATTTTTTAGCAATCATTCCTTATAGTAGTGTCAATACCAGAGTTACAAAAGAAGATGAATTTAGTAACTTATTGCTCTCTACTTACCCAGCATTGCAAAACATACAGCATCACTTACACTCACTACTATGGCTTGGGATACCCATCCAAGGATCATGAACAAAAACACCAACCAAAACTCGTACTTTCCGTAGACTTCGTTATCTTCTGCTGCAGATTTTGTTACAAGGTCATTTACAAGGTATTCATCACAGTTTACATCACACATTGTAGATATACGATGTGCTTTGCCTTCGCAATTCGGAATATACTGCTTATTATCGAATACTGCGTGTGATATTTTAAAATATAAGCATGACTCCAACCGGTCTACGTGGTACATTGGTAATTTGACAGAAAACTCCAGATAATCTTGACTTATATTTCCACAATACTGATCCACTTGCCAACCTTCACAAATTGTTTCCCAATAATCTGGCTGCATTTGGCAATTAACCTGAACAGATTTGATAATATTGCACTTATATTTTGGTATGTGGTGTGGTGATTTTAGATAATGCAGCAGGCGCTTGATAATGTACTATAAACACTATATGTATAATGGAAATATCACAATAATGTAAACTCAAAATTCATACTATAGATCTTATATACGTGTTATTGAGTGTTCCGCATCATTCTATAGTATAAATTTTGACTTTGATTTTCATATCAGCGCAATGTTGCCCTTATACTGGTTGTCCCCGTATAATTTGAGCATAACATCGAATAACTGTGGCAATGCCGTACGTTTCCCTTCTACGGTAATCAATAGCAGATAATAATGTTTACATTATTGACCATCTACTGTAACTGACTAATCATTTTAACCAATTTCTAGCCACGTACATATTTAGAAGTAGATAACTCTAAAGGAGTGAAATATAAAGCTAAACCCAATATTAGCATATTGAAAATAAAAGATAACCTTTGTGCCTGGTGTGTCCATTATTAGTAGTTTTGCAGGAGACGTTGCATATTAGATCATAATTTAATATTTTATTTTACATCTTTCAGTTTAATAAATTAAAAGTTTTAAAATTGTACTGGTTTAAAATTACACATTTAGACTCGCAATATTGGGATATACTTTCCATGTACCAAATATGAGTAAAAGTGAACATAGTTATTCCACAAATGAATTATTTTAACAGGTAAACTGATAGATTACAAAGAGTAAATTAATACTATCATTCTTTAATTTAAGTACGTAAAAATCTGTCCTAAAATTGTATTTATTTGAATGTACCCCCACTAGAGAATCCAAAATTAAATTAATGTAATTAAAAATGTCATTAACACAGCATATCATCTAATACAACCAACCAGTCTTAATTGAATTTTCTACCTGGCAAGTTATCGTTCCATTTTTACCAACTTTATCAAATAATTGTTCAGTGGTGCATTCGTTCAAAAAGTTTACACTGTCGCAGGTATCCAAATATTCAAGGGAGTGTTCACAAGCTAACTTCATCTTACGTTCCACATCTACTGACGGAGAATAGTACGTCGCAAGAAATGCGGCAGCTGTCACCAGAATGAAAGTTACAAATATAATTTTTTGACATCGAAACCTGTCAGCAATCGCTCCAAATAGTGGTTTTGCCAGCATGCCCATGAATGGCATCACTGTGTACATGATACCGACTACAGAACTTGAAAATCCTAGTTGTCTTGCAAATGTCGATAGGAAAGAAACGATTGGTGCAGTACCTGAAAATTTTAATAACATTTTAAGGCCTGTTTATGTTACTGAGTCATAGCAACAATATAGTCATATTACTCTCATATTCTTGGGTTCCACTGATTTAAGCGTTGAAAGTCTAATAAATAACAATGCATTGTTTTATTAGTTTCAATACATGTGCACAATGAATATATTATATTTCAATATCAGCATATATATATATATATATATGCTACTATTGAAATAGGCTAGTTTCCGGGATAGTGAACCGCATAAA
>JAWQRM010000310.1:0-24335 GCA_033557675.1 Coptodactyla brooksi
ACATGGTGGAGGCCAATAACAAAATGAAAATGAAGATGGGAAATATCCGGACATTCAGTAGAAACATATTCCATGTGAAATCGCAACATTCGCATGAAATATGTGCGAGTTATCTCATGATTACCATACTGCCCCAGAACTTTTTTTACAACCTAATATAAAAAACAATAGCATTTACATAAGCAAGGAGCAAGCGTAGGAAGGGAAAAAGCCTGCCACAGAACAACTGAATATTTGAAAGTAGACATAACTGGATAGATATCTCTTGAAACACGAGTGAACTTTTATTTCATCACCTACTTTCTTTTTTGCTGAAGGTTCAGAATATTCGTCATCTAAAATTACAGTAATTAATACTAACTCTTCCAATCAATAATCATATTTTTTCTTTATCTGATGAAACAACAACTACAAAATCAAATTAAATTTAGCGGCCTGTTGTGGCATGAAATCCTTCGAAATCTGCATACTGAAATTAATCAGTCATTGTTAAATAGTATTTTCTACTACTATTGTATAGCACGTTTGTAATAAATACGATTGTTGGCACAACATTTACATTGTTCTACGCACTGATAACAGATTTGAATTGGTGTTGTCATTGAATTATCTTTTTCGTTATTGTTATGAAGCAATTTTCCTTGCTTTTCTAGCAATTTATTATTAATATTATTTATTCTTATCAGTATTCTTGGAAGCATTTTTTTTATTATAGCTAATGACTTTTTCTTTCATATAATCATATTGCTCTCTAAACTTAACAAATGTGTCTAAAAGATAATATTTAGATATCTAGATTATTTTAACGTTTGCCATCCGTGTTAAGAAAAAATACACGTACAATCTCAGGATTTTACGTGTATTTTTTAATACACGTAGGATTCAACTATATTATATTATTATAATAATATAAGTATATTATATAAAATGATTTAAAATTATTTTAGTGTACCATATCACGCTAACAATATTTACTTATTGTTAAATAATTGGTGCTCAATTTGTGCCGTGAGAATTATAATTTGTGCTAATTGTATTGATGAGTTATTACAAAAAAATCTGACGATGTGTATTTGACGAGCAGTCGTCAAGGTCGTAAAAAGGACATATTTCTTTATCCCATAATTAGTGCTCAATTTGTACAGTAAGTGCTAATTATATTTGTGAGTTATTTATGAAAAAAATCCCAGTTATTCATCAATATTAACGTTGTCTCTTTCAAAGTAGTTCCTATAAAACATAATACACTTGTACCAACACTATTTGAAGAATCTTTGGAACGAATTTTTGGTATGGCTTTTACCTCTCTCTGCAATTCTGTCTTCATTTCATCAACGTAGTCTTTTCACGAACAAGCAATGAAGTGTGAGCTGGTGCAATATCGTGGTTCAATTATCATGAGTTGTTTCTTGTGGCAAAAACTCATGGTACATTATGCCGTTGAAATCGAAGAAAACAGTGAGCAGAACATTTATTTTCTATCGCACTTGGCGAGGTTGTCTTCGGTCTTGGTTCTTTAGGATGTTCTTGTGAACGTTTGTACCACTTGTACAGGCTTGCTTTATTTTTTTATTATTACTTTACTGTACTGCACTTTATTCTTTATTTTTTATTACTTTCTTTGTAAAGATTAGGTTGGCAGAGAAATAAGTAGTGAACTTTGACATCCAGATACACCAATAAATTTTTATTATTAACGTTTTTAAGATATTGTATCACTTCTAATACATTTTTTATAGTTTTAAAAGCAAAATTGTAAAATTAAACTGATTTTTGTATTTAACAAAAATTATTTCTGAATTCGTTTTCATAAAGAATACACAATAATTAATTACTCGTTAACGATTATGTTTAGGACATATGTATACTTACATAAAGTATTCAACTCCAAGTAAGTTCCTTAATTAGCCATTGAAATATAGCAGGTATGTTTTGCAATACCCTGCATACTAAGTGTTTTTTACTTAAAAAAATCTAATATCCCTATTTAAACCTTCCATTGAGTTAAAAATGTTGTTTCAAAGGAAAATGCCTTCGGCTGAAGGATTCCGTATCCGTTGCCAAAAGCTTTCACTGCAAAACGTAAATGCACCGCATTGATCGTTCTGCGTCAACTGCTGTACAATTTTAGTACTTGGGGCAGAAAAAAACAATTGTAAGCAAGGGTGCAACTATAATTATACGTGATAATAATTTATAACGTAATAGATTATATTTCCTGAAAAGCGCTAGTTCAATGTTAATGTCAACACCACGAACAAATTAAAAATCACGGACCTAGAACAATATCGTATGGAAAATGTATCATTATGCTGGGTTATGGCAAAACTTCCCATAAGGTTAATAAAATTAAATGCTTTTTGTGGTATTTCGTTGTATGGGACTTTCTCATAAAGCTATAAAAGTTCTTTTCCGCGCATTTAACTGGCAATTCAAGTTGTAATGTTCAACTGACTACGTTCAACTGAATGATGTGAATGTAAATAATGCGAGTCTTTCTTACGACTTAGTAAACTTCATCATTAGAATAGATAGCACATTCGGCAGGAAAAATTCGTGAAATTCTTCCCTCAAATTGACATATGAATTAATTATGATTCTATTTATGCTAACCGTAATGGTGGCAATTTGATTTGTCGCATCAAATTAATCTCTAAATTTGTTTGCAGAACGGGATAAAAAAATAAACGAGAAAGAACATTTTTTTTTTGTAAATGGAGAATGTTACTTCTAAGGAATATCTGGAAACGCTGCTTATTTGTAACTCTTCCTATATTAGATTATTTCATCATTCTTCCTTTTTTCATAGACAGAAATCTATCAACTCGGAAAGTACCAACAAATATTTGGAATTATAGCTGAACCAGGAGATTTTTACTATTCGAAGTTTTCTACTCAACTTTGAAGAGGTTTGATGTCAGCATGGTGGTTGTTCTACTCATAAACTATTAGGATACAAGCTTTTAGAAATACCTTTTCTGCTGGCATCGTTATTATCCCATCCGTGGATCATCCAATTTATTAGCGAATGATTTATTCTTGTGATTTCTTACAGCATCGTGAATGAGTTCTAATATCTTGGATGAGCGCATAATAAAAATTACTTGTGTACACCAAACTAATACTCTGGAATGACAAGAAGGTTCTACGACAGGTAGAATATAAGCTTATTCTCCAAATAATATAATATACTCCTGTTTGTAAAAAATGCAACACCATGAAGGACTCACGTGATTGAGATAAAATTTACAGCAAGTGCAAATTAAGGTGTGCTCCTCAAATGATTAGAATTTCAGAGTTACACTTTTGCTTTGTAAATTTAATCGTTTATTTGCATCAATACAGGTCATTTGTGGCATTAATTCCATGCAATTCTGATGCATCCTACATGGCATTGCAATTTTTACGAACAGTAGTATATTATTTGAAGAACGTGGGTTACATTTTTAAATCCGTTATTTAATTTTATTCACATGCCTTTTAGGACTAGAATTAGCAAGTTAAAAATAGAAGTACGATATGGGTCCCATTTTCTCAAAGTCTTACAAAATATTTACTTTTTTCTTATTACAGCAAAAAAATACAGTACCATAAATGAACTTACGTGCATGTATTTATCAGGTTGTTATGCTTTATTGCTTTATAAACAGAAGTCGAAAAATGGCTAGAAAGTTATAAATGTGCCTATCTATGATATCAGAATAGCTGCCGTTAAATGGAATTTAACTTTTCACGTTAAAATTGGAGTAAAGATGGTTTCATATACCGGTAAATTTTTGTCTTCTTACTGATCGCATTGTTTCTAATAAATGATCTATTCAAAGTATGATTCAGTCAATAAACACTAATTAGTCTCCTTTATTTAGGCTTCCATAGTTTCATGTTTTCGTCTGAATTTTGTTCACCAGATTAAAAAATGTTCAGTACTAATTTTTAGCTCAACATTTTAACTATTAGTTCCGATATCAAATATATATTCTGAAGGTAGAATCGATTGTCTAGAAAATGTAAAACCACAACTTGCATAGGAAAAAAATTAACACAAACATTTTTAATTGGTTTTATTCACATTAATATTCAATGCTCTTTTATATACAATAAAAATGTTATTTCATTCATGTATCCAAATTTACACATGATTATAATAATTTTTTCATGTCGTAGAAAGAAATGCATGGGTTTCGCATTATTACATTACAAGTGTACAATACGATACACTACTGGCAAAAAGCAATACAACTGCATACATAAATAAACTGTGTATTGAAACAGAACGGTATAGATCAACTATATTTTATTATACACATTAGATACTCAGGTACAGGGAAAACCTACTACAGAAGTTATGAAATAGGCCGACTAAAACAGCAAGTAACTACGTATTCCTTAACGTAACTCCATTAAAAATAAATACATGGTTTTTTGATCAGTTTAATTAATTATCAATTCTAGCGAAAAAATTTTGTTTTATATAACATGAAACCTCCTGGTAAATGTATTCAATAAAAATAGAAATACCTACCATTAAAGTTACGTAACAATAAAGTTCATTACCTTGCACAAACCCTTAAAAATTTTTCTTGAATAAAGCATAAAAAATTAATTAATACTTTAAGTATTGTTTTTGACAGTAGCATATAAGGATAGAAAATAGGGAAAAAAGTATGGCGACAAAAATGAAAATAAGTTACTCCGAGTATATGTTAGATCAATACAAATTTTTCTCATTAAAACACAGCAATTTAAAAAATATATTACAAAAATAAGATTTTCTTCAAAAATTATTGAAAGGTAATTATATCATATATAATATATCTATATGTATAAGTTGCAACTAATATTGTTACTTATATTAATGTTATAACATGGAAATCTCTTATAAATAAAAACTTATAACAAAATAATAACTATACAAAGTACTTTTTTTCATTAAATAATAACTTAATACAATCCAAAGGCGGTGTCTCAGATATCTGGTTTAAATTAATTCGTATCATTTTCTGTTAGACTTTCCTGCAATGAATGCAAACCATTAAATACAATTTTAAAACTCTGTAAGTTTAATCTACCAACCTCTATGCTTTCTAAGTCTCCAGTCTGTGTCAAGTCAGCGGGTACATTATCAACTAAATCTGTATTTTGGGAACTGCATTCTAGTGATAACCGCGCATGTAGTTGTTCTCTTGTCTTCTCTTGTTCTCTTCTTAACCTTAAGAACTCTTCATCCTTGTCTTTTACAACTTCCTGAAAACAACCAATTGTAAAATTTACACTGACTGTATTTTCAACCTTTATGTTAGATGATTTAAAGCATACAATCCTGCTTATAGCATGTGTTAATCTTAGGCTAATTGAGTTAAGTAATTTATTACTTTTCATTAAACAAGAAAATAATCTTAACAACTAGTATTTTTAAACAAAAGACCATCCCATAGTCTTTTGTTCAATAAAATTTCATGTCTGGCTGAAAAGTACTTGAGAAAATGTCAATTGAGTTAACTGGATTTTTCCTTGTTATAACTTACTTACCAACAATTCAGTAAGTAGCCTGTTAAGTTTTGTCGCTGCCTCCTTAACGTCGTTCATTTCAGGTGGGTAGCGATGTAAATCGTTCGAGTTCTTTTGGCTTGCACAGGATGGGTTTGTGCCTCCTTTTATCAGTTCGGCATCCGTTACAACCAGTGACTCATTCACAGCCTTAAATATTAGATCCACTGCAAACAAAGATGTTTGATTTAACAATCTTTCTCAACTTAAATAGTGTTATGGTTGTACTGTATGCATAAAGTTAACTCAGTTTCTACCTTGATTAATTGAAGCTATCACAAGATCTATGGGATCTCGCGTATTTGCTTCAGACGCCATATCCGCTATGATCTTGAAATCTTTTCTATCTATATTAAGAACGTCAGCGCAGAGGTTCTGTTTTTCATCAATTGCTTTTGAGACTTCATCTCCTTTCCTCTTGATTTGTTCTAAATGAAAATAAAATGAAACATAGGAGTAATGTATTATTATGTGATGTTTCTTTACAATAAATAAAAATAGATGATAGTTTGCTGCCCAAGAGATATCCCCAACAGTTACTATAACATTGCATTGTCATAATGTACAGTGAAACAGATTTTCAACAAATATGCCCTCCTCATTAGTTGCTTTCAACTTGTCAGATGTCGTTTCTAGCAGACTATGTTTCTTATTTTTGTAACAGTCACCAAATGTGAATACGATGTTTGATCAAAAATAAGCGCAATTTTCTTAAAAAATATTTACGTATTCATCAATATTAGTTTTGCCCCTTTCAATATAGTCCCCATAAGATATAAAATTTATAAACACTTTATAAATTGCAATTTTTTGTGGCTTTTAGCTCCTGCAGTGATTCTCTCTTTATCTCCTCAATGTTGGCAAAATATCCTTTCGTGATTTGGATCATCTTTGGAAATAGAAAAAAGTTACAAGAGGCCAAGTTCAGCAAATGCGGTATTGTCTTTGGCCAGAATTCATGAACAAGCAGTGAGTTGTGAGCAGGTGCTTTATCATGGTGCAATTGCCATGAGTTTTCTTGCCATAAATTCAGGCATTTTATTCAGATTACTTTAGGCAACTTGAGCAGAACTTCCAGAGAGTACTCCTTTATAGACCATACGATCTGATGGCAAGAACACATGGTACACTATGCTGTTGAAATAGAAGGAAACAGTATCCAGAATCTTTACATTTGACCAAACTTGACCAAACCTTTTCTTGGTCTTTTCTTGGTTGGAGACTCTTCATGAAGCTCCCATTGAAACGATTGGGCCGTACTCTTGTTTCATTAACAGTTCTGACTCTTTAATCAGTTCTGGATCGTCATTGACTTCATTCACTCTTGGGCAATGTCTATATGGAACTAGTTTTCGTTATAATTCAACAATTTCAATAACCATTCAATAACCCAAATGATATTCTATCATCAACAACCTCTCTGATATAGATTCACCATTTGCCCACAAAGCATTTTCTGTTTATTATCACCTTCTGGACATTGCTATCAGTTCTCGGTGTGCTGCGGTGTCTAGGGCGCTTGTCATCTTCAATGTCTTCATGCCCAGCTTGGAAATATTAATACCACTTCAAAACTCTTATATTATTTTGCTTATTTAGAAAACTAGAAAAGGCAACATTCGATATTTCCGATTGCGAAACTCAAAAGTTCTGTGGTTTTTTTGATCAAACCTCGATACATTGTTGGGTACTTTCTTAACTCTCGAAAGTTATATTAAATGTATAATTTGGTGAAAGAGGAAAGAATAACATTATACGGCCAACTGAGTAGTGACAATATGAGTCACCACTGTGTTTGAGCATTATTGTAAATTTCACTTTCTTAAATTTTAATTGTACAAAAGATGAAAGAGCTCTAAGTACCCCGCAATCGAAAAAGACTGTCCAAAAATACTGCTTTCTAATCTGCATATCACTAACTTCACACATAGATAGCCTTATTTTTGCCTACACAACACATTTATTGGGCGATTATGTAAAAACTATTGTAGTATAGGATAAATAAGGCTTATACTGTGGTGTAGGACATGTTCATTTTGGAATCATATTTGCTAAATTATGCAATTTAATCATAGTGGCGAATTGATGTATTCCATTATAGCCTATTGAAAAAAGGCTACAGAAAAATTTTCTGCCAAGAGTCTGACTATGACACCTACAATTACATTCGGAGGATTACAGATCGTTTTCGTAATACAGACAGTGTTTTTAAAGGAAAACCTGGCTGTCTGACAGTTTTAAACAATAATATTCCTAATGAACTACGATTGCATATCGAATGCTCCTTTCAAAAATCTTTGTATCCATATGAAAATTTCCGTCTATATAAAATGTTCCGTAGTAGAAGAACCACAACCATTGGATTATGGAAGACATGTGTAGAATACTGCCAATGGTTTAACGCAATTTAATTTTTGACAAACAATTTTTCCATATGGTCTGTGAGGCTTTCTTTTGTTAACATCTTGCAGAAGCAGACATATCGTTAGCCATGTCAAGAAGACGGCTTGTAGATTCAATTTTCATTGAGGAAACTGAGACTGCCATTGTACATAGGAGAATCGTGTGTAGTCATTCATAGAGTAAATGTTAATGATATATTATAACACGGCTACTTTAAGCATGAGAGTGTATCTGCACGCTGCTAGACAGACTGTTTTCCAACGATGATACCAACACTTCGATCTGTCATCTGTCTGAAAGTGAAGTTGCATATTATGCAAATGCAACTCATGTTTAAGAAGCCCATGTAGCTTATTCTTTATATATTTTATGCAAGTTTTATTAAGTTCAAATTCTTGGGGAGTTTATTTAAATATTGCAACATAAATAATGAAGCAAGGAATCCTACTATTCTTTTTACAGTAAGGCCCCACTTAACGCTGTTTCAGTATTGTGCGGTAGTACTGGGGTTTCCCAAAATCCCGGTTTTTGTTACTTTGTTCTGAATATAGGTTCCAACAGTGTTCCCCGAAAGTGTACTAGGTACAGTACAAACTCATCTTTCTTGTATCACATCTTATATACAGTTAATAAGTATAGTATAAACACAAGTGTTCTATAGTTTTCTAAGTGTACTTTCTTTTTATTTATTGAAAGTTTATATAACATTTTATTTTATTTTATGTTATATATTTATATTGTATTATTTTATTTAAATTTTATTTTATTGTGATAAATTCAAACATTGCAAATTTACAATGGGTGATTGCAAAGAAAACGAAAGTAAAGCGACACGAAAAAGTATTTCGTTGGATGCTAAAATACACGTGTTAAGACAATGAGATACAGGCCAGCGGCAATCTGATATTGCCGCTACATTATATTTGTCAACGTCAACAATACGGACGATTTTAAAAAATAATGGGAAAATCGTATCATCAGCAACTACAACCACAAAGACTTCTGCAACAAAAATTACCCGTTCCATAACCAATGCGATTGAAAAAATGGAAAAACAGCTTTCCATCTGGATTGATGATGAAGTTGAACGCAATATGCCATTAAATCGAGGAATTATAATATAAAAAGCAAAACCAATTTTTAACTATATTCAAAATGAAAAAGGCGACACCAGTGAAAATTTTACAGCTAGTAGACGATGGTTTCATGAATTTAAAAATAGAAACAATCTTCATAACATACAGATTACTGTGGAGAAGCGTCAAGTGGAGATACAAAGGTAGCTGCTGCATTTCCAGCGACATTAAGAGCAATCATTGAGCCATGGAATTGTTCTCCTGAATTAGTTTCCAATGTTGATGAAACGGACCGTTTTAGGAAGAGGATGCCAAAACGTACATTTTTATCCCGTGAAGAAAACCGAGCACCAGAATTTAAAACTGCCAAAGATCCCTTAACACTTTTACTGGGTGGTAATGCTAATGGAGACTTTAAATTAAAACCACTGCTTGTTTATCATTCCAAAGCCCCAAGAGCAATAAGAGGAATTTCAAACACAACTTTACCAGTAATTAGGGAGGCTCATAAAAAATCTTGGACCACTATAAAAATTTTCCAGAATTGGTTTCCGAACATTTTTGCCTGTCTGTTAAATGTTACTTCAAATTGATAAAACTAGAAAAGAAAGCTTTACTGTTGATTGGTAATGCTTCAAACCATCTAACACATTTGTCTACCTTAACAACGTGCATTCCAGTAAAAGTGTTTTTTCTGCCACCAAATACAACTTCGTTAATCTAACCAATCGATTAAGGCGTAATATCAAATTTTAAAGCATATTATCTCTCACGGACATTTCGACAACTGATCGATAAAACCCATGAAGATAAACAATCCATTAGTGATTTTCGGAAAAACTACAGTATCATGGATGCTGTAGACAACATTAACCTTTCCTGGAGTGAGGTGACCGAGAAATATTTGAAAGAAGTGTGGAAGAATATATGGAGTGATTTAAGCAAAGATGTTAACGCAATAGAATCCATTGTTGATATCCGCGAAATTATCAAGTTAGCTAACAAAGTTGGATAATGTAAATAAGCACGATATTGAAGAATTATAGAAGTTACAACTAGTGAAAGTCTTTCGAACGATGATCTTAAAGAATTAGTAGAACAACAAGTGCATGAAGATGTCGAAATTAATGTTTCTGAAGATGAGGAACAAAATACTTTCAACGGATTTTCCAAAAAAAAGTTTTGTCACCATAACGGGAATTACAGATCAATTTGTATAAAATGATATAAATTTTGTTAAAAGTTCAAAAGACGCTGGATGACTTCTTCACAAAAAAAAAACAAGGAATGTCAAATAGGGAAGAACCTTCCTCATCACAAACATAACTTCTTTACACAAACTTTATTTGATTTTCATGAATGTTTTAAGTAAGTTTAAAACATTAAACTTATTTAAAGAAAAAAAAAACAAAGAATGTTGCAATAAATAGGTGTATAATTAATGTAATAAAAAAATATTTAACAATCAATTTAACAAAATAAAACAAAAATAACTGATATATTTTGGTATTCTCTTTTGCTTCACCTATCCCCATTAGTTATGTGTTAAGATGACCCTGTTTACCGCTGTTTCGTTTAGTGCTGGAACTTATTGAAATGTATCCCCCGCGTTAAGTGGAGCCTTAGTGTATTTTCACAATTATAATAAGCTTTATAATAAATGTTCTAGTGACAAGCATCATTATTAATGCCACATTAATCTTAGATAGCTACTGTTAGATTTTCAGTAGCTATTGTTTTACCCTTTTATCTCTTGTCACTCCAAATTAATTTCGCGTTTTGGTTAAGGGGTTACATACGTTCTCAACTTTTAAAAAATCGAAAAAAAAATTTTTAGGGAAATTGAATCCTTAAAGTGTATAGAATTATAGGGCAAAAAGATTTAAAGCAATATCTCAATTATTATGAAAGTTATGAGCAAAAATGCGCACGATCGATAAAACAAACATCGCCAAACAATATAAAGCCACCTGTAGCGATTAGGTAGAAACTCACAAAAATATGTTTTAAAACTTACAAGTATATGTTATGAAACTCACAAATATAACGTCCGAAGAAAAGTGTTTCAGCGAAAAAGTTGTCACAATACTATATAAATTTAAAACGCGATTTTTTGGAATCTATGTTTGTCAACATGGGCAGCATGATAACTTGAACAATTTTTAACATTTTTGGATAAAATTTGCGCTCATCTACGCATAATTATATTGTCTAAGGGCCAGTCAAAAATTTAGACAAAAAGTGAAAAACTATCTTTAAAATTGCGCAATTTTTTTATTTTTGAAAAATTAAAAAATTTGAGTTGATGGCCCTTAGCTACAACTTTGTTTTACAAAAAGGAACTGAGGTTTTAATAATTTTTTGTTTCTAGAGGAAGTTAGGATGCTGCCCTGGTCAACGCGGCTACAGATTTTCGACGTAATATGTGACCATATTTAGCAAAGAAAAACATTTTTAAATACTTAAGGCAATGAAGAACAAGGTGGAATTATTAGTTTTTCAATTAACCTTACTCTCTTCCTAAAAAAATCCAAATTGTGTCAACTTTTTGCTGCCGGGAATGTATGTAACCCCTTAAGTGGTAACAATTGGTTAACTTTACTACGAAACCAAAGGTTTCAAACCCACAATTTAGCTATTGTTGTATCTTCCTTACATTCATCCAGGGCATGTAAAGGTGTTATGACAAACTGTTGTTTTAAAAACTAATAAAATTCTATTATCATAAAACTCTTTTAAATAGTTAATGGATTACAGCACATGCTGAAAGTAGCTGTGCTGCAATCCACCATCGTGCGCTTGGTCTATGAACAATTCCAGGATTGTCCTGTATGCAACAGATGTCACAATTTCTTAAAGAAAATTAGGCCTACAATTTGTCCTCTTGATATAGCTACCCTACACCTACACCTACTTTTACTAGGTGTAATGGATTTTCACATGAACTATTAGGATGCTCTGTTGACTGTATGAAATAGTTTTGACTGCCTTATGATATAATTCACAAATTAATTATTTAAGAAAAATAGGCTTTACCTGCATATCAATATTCTATAAACATCTATCAGTTTCTTGTGACAACTGCAGCAAAGATTTTTGAGGGGAACGTTTGAGGAGAACATAATTTGAGGAGAACATAATTGATTCAGAATTTCCAGACGATTTTATTTTCCAAACGTTGCCAATATTTTGTTAACGATTAACAACTCGCCTCACCCCAGATGCCATACTAGCAGTCTTGATTAGAGAATGTGTATGTAGCCTCTTCTAAACATGCTCTAACAGAATACTTTCATTTGTTTTCCATTCACATTGCCTATATTGGAAATACAATTTCAAAATATCCTGCTCCATAATATAAGCTCTCACTGATAAATTCACATATTTATCGCACAATAATATAACTGATAACCAGCAAGTTTCAACTGACAGCTAAAGAAAACTGTAGGCAAAAATAGGTATAGCTGTGTATGAAGTTAGTCACGACAGCAAAGTATCGATAAAAGAATTAGAAAGCAGTGTTTTTTGGGACAGCCTTTTTCGATCGCAGTATGTTTGGTTGTCCTAATAAGTTTCATTCCCCCCAAAATTTTGCATTGTAGTTACTTTGATTGTTGCTGATGCCCAACTTTCTATGGAAAGCAATTAAAGTTTATTGACCAACATAATTACCTTCCATAAGTAATGATTTACTTTAGTTTCTGTGAAAATTGGCTTACACACAGGTTTCTATTGTATTCCTTAATTTGTAACATATTTAACTGCGAAGAGCAAATTTCCATAGTAATCTACTTATGTACATTCAATATGCATAGAAAATGTGCCTTACACTAAGCCACCTAGAGCTGGAAGTGTCTGGGTATAGATAATAAAAATTGTAGGAAATAACGGATTTTATATAAAAAGAAGCCATACCTATGGGTGTTAATACAATATCTGCAGAATGTACAGGAGGTATATCGGCGTGCACTTCGGAAGGTTGTATAAGGGGCCAATCCTCAGTTGTAAACTTTCTCGATACTCCACCACCAGCTAAAAGAAGTACCAATATTTATTTTGTAGCTTTAGATAATAAGCAAGCTTGTGTACAAAGATATGATCTAAAAAGGCTTACAATGATTTTATTCTTTGTGCACTTAATATAATAGTTGTATTAAATATATATACTTACTCGAATCTGGGTCATTTGTAGCTTCCTTCTCGAGAGATGTTTCATCAGATTTATCGTCAGCGGGACCCTCTCCATTAGGTGGATTGCCTTCAGAATTTCTTCCATGTTCTGGTTCACTTCCAGAAGTGTCACTACTGCCTATCGTTTCTGCCCTTTCAATGACATCTTGCAAATTTGGAAGTTCATCAACAGTCTCTTCCTCATCAGGGAGAGGCTCCGATGACTTCGTTTTGCCACCGGGTTGCTTAAAAGCTTCTACAGTGCTCGACAGGTACGTAAACCACCTGCAAAAATTTCCATGTTACATACTTCGTTTCACATTAATACCTTATACAAACTCACGTTTTTCTTTCTGCACTGTCTCTTGTTAGCAATTCATACATGGAACTTTGCGCAGAGGTGTTTACCAAAAATAATGAACTTTCGACTATAAGAATATATATGTAATATTTAAAATGAAATTTCATCAAAGTTAACTTACACGCTGCGTTTGTTCTCACCAACAATGTTGACATTTTAATAATTGGTGCTAAGGGTGGCTGGCCAGGTTTGCCATTTTGGAAAAATTTTAATAAATAACGTTCACTATCCCGTTGCAATAGTACAACAAATTCTTCCAAGAGCACCATATGAACCTGCAAGTGTGCCTTGTTTTGTCTTTTCAAATGTACTGGTCCATCGTATACGTAATTGTAGTTAGTTAAGTCAATGTTCTGAAATAGAAAAAACACATTAAATTATATTTTAAAAGCTACTCTTTCTACGTGTGCCTAAATTATGAGACTTAATATTGTGACAATAAGTTGCTAAACAATTTCTGAGAAAAATAAGTCAAGGGTGTAAAGTTCTTAATGACTGATTTTAATATCACAAGAATTAATAGCGAAATCTATTTATTGTTGACAATTTTTTTTATAGTTTAATAAAATACATGCATGTAAGTCCATATGCTCTGTACTTTTTAAATTTCTAAATTTACTTTTAACATATTTAAAAAGGTAGTTGTATACATTAATATTACAAATTTGCACTTTTATTCTAGCTACTTATATAGAGATTTACTTATACAAGAACATTTAAAGGGCGACAGTCCATGATAAATAATGATGATTAATCAAAAAAATAGCTATAATAAAACTTTTCAAATAACCAATATTAATTCTCAACAGCAACATTGAAGCCGATCAATTGTAGTAGGTCACAAGAACAAACCAAAAATGCAATTATTAATTATTACATATTAATATAAATTAGCTCAAAGTTATACCTCTAGATGTACTTAAAATACAAGTATAATTCACAAGCAGTTAACTATTTTTTTTACTAGGAAGATCAATAAACTACATTGTTTTCTTTAATTTTAAGTTATAACATCAATATATGAAGTAAACACCAATTCTGTCAAATTATCTATTTGATAATAATATACAGTTCATAAGATACTTAATATAGGATACTAATGCATAAAATTCGTAAGTGTTAATATATGCCACGATAACAAAGCAGTTAATACTTTTAGCACTATAAGTCATGCTTATTCTGCCACGAAGAGTTAACTGGATATTTTTATGTAACGTAATAAAATTGACATAAATTGGGACGTAATAATAGTCTGGCATATTATAAGTTACAAAAATAAAATAGTAACAATAAAATACTTACTTTGAATTCACTAATTATTGCATTATCTTTACTGGATAGGAATAAGGTGGTGTCTAAATGATTTTGTATCTCTTCCAATCGGAATTTACACCATGCCTTCTTGGCAGCTTCGTTAATGTGATTGAGGATCTCCTTCGATCTGTCGTGTGCCCTCATCAGACTAGTCAATTCCAATTGAGAGTATTCGAGATCTTGCGAGTTCTCAGCTTTTTCCAGAACACCGATAACTCTTTCTATAAGAAGGGGGTATTTCGCGAGTCGTTGCATTTCGGAAACTATGAAGCCCTGTAACGTAAGCCGCCTACAATCGTTGTTCTTTTCTAATTCGTTTAGGCCCATGTTGAACTTGGAGTCTTTACGTCTCTTTTCTTTGATCATGTCTAAGGCACACTGTTGGTTTTTACAAAATGTCGCTGTTGCTTTCTGCAACGTGTCGCCGAGTTCACCCGAAAACATGGTTAGGAGGCTCTCGCCAATGGTTCTCCACATTTTTCCGTCGCGCGTTTTTTTGGTCTTTAAAATGCACTTGAACTTCGAATGGATTTTCAGCACTTCGTGTAGATTTGGAAACACCAACTGGATCTCCTCTTCTTTCAAGAGGCTTTTCTCTTTTATACCTTTTAAAAATATTCGATCTAATATACTGAGATTGCGTAGATGAGACCTTTCAGTGTGATATAATTCTGAAACAATAAATACATTTTATTCAATGTGTAAGCAATTACCTACAATATTACTAACATATTTCATATGAATTTGTTCTTTTTCTGTGAACATGTTGCCTAAATGTGAAATATTAAGTAATTTATTATTTTTTACAGAAACAAAAAAAATATGTGAAGGTATCTCCAACTCTTCAGAAAAACATCATATTGTTTGCATATTCTTGGAAAAATTATGAAATTTGCAGATTCAGTTACTTATTAAGATATTAACCACAAACTTCTATGTAGAATTTTTTTTTTGTATATTTAATACAGGGATCTCAGAAACTACAGCAGCTAAAGAATCTGTTATATGGGAACAGATTTACGATTTCGACTTCTAATTAATGCAGTTTCTATTTTCTAAAATCTTTATAGCTTACCAGATGTTTGGTAAAAAACTGTTTTTTTATGTAACCCGTCATTTTGGAGTTATCACAAAGTTGTCTTATTTTAATGGAACCATAGTGGGGTATGGCCCATTAGAAAAGGTCTTAATTACTTTTTTGTTGAACAAGAAAATAATTCATCTCAGTAGGGTTCGAATCTGCGACCTCTGGTTTCATGCCAGATGCTCTTACTGCTGAGCTATGCACTTATCCACCCACTCTTCAGAAAATCATCCTCTCATTTTTCCTGTTGGAGACCAAAACAAAACGAAAACGAGAGTATGATTTTCTGAAGGGTGGGTGGACCACTGCATGACTCAGTGGTAAGAGCATCTGGCATGAAACCAGAGGTCGCACATTCTAATCCTGCTCAGAGGTCAATTATTTTCTTGATCAATAAAAAGTACTTAATTTCATATTTCGACGAAAAGTTCATGGAATAACAATATATTCACGCAAAACAGATTTTTTTTAATAATTATAACCGAATCATGACTACATGTCATGATTCGGTAATAAACCTTATAAAGTAAAAAAGCTAAAACGATTTTTGTATTATTTTATTTATAAAACACAGCTGGTCACGGTAAAAAAAGTTGATAACTTGAAGGTTTAACGTTAAGACTGATCTCTAATTATGAATGTATACTATTTCAGAAATTAAATTTTAAAAAGAAATTATGCTTTTAAAATAAAATTTAAAATAATTCTCAAAACAACCTATAATCATAATGAATGTTCGAAATGTTTCACGTCAATTAGTATATAAATTGCAACCTCTTTAACAACTGAATTAGCGGCTTTTCAGATAATCTTTGATACATGGTCTATAATTATAAAGAGAAATCAGAGAATTAATTGGCAGTCAGCCATGCAAATAGTGCACTTCTTCCTATCCAAGAATCACAATACATCTACAATGGTCATGAGGGTGTAACGTTTATGCAATTGTCAATTTGCAAGGTAGCAACTTACATTTCTTTAACACCTTAACATACGTGGTTTAATAAAAAAACACATTTCCCAATTTCACTTAATCTTTTCTCAAAAAATCTTTGTTGATTCATCAGTATTAACTTTGTTCCCTTCAAAGTAGTATCCATAAGATATATTTTTTTCAGTGCTTTCCAATATACAAAGCACTTCTGAGATGCACTGTATTTTTTCATGCAGATTTTTCATCTTTGGGAATAATTAATAATATATAAATAATAAAAACATGGTTGTTATATGGTTACAATCATTATAAAAACTGCATTTAATACTTAATATTTTTCGATTACTTTTAAGTGCAGTTATGTAAGATTATGTTAATTAAGAATTCTAAAATATAGTTTCTTGTATAAAAGTGTTGCATTGTGGATCTGGCAAAATTGAAAGTGCATTTTTAAATGGAATTTAAAAGATTATCCACTGTATTAAAAAAATAATGTTTTTGCTCTATGTTCTAAACAATCAGCTTTAAAGCTATCACAAGCACATCAAATTCGAGTGGTAGTTAAAGTTAAACTAAACTTTGAAGTCATCATGTTTTTACCATCGTCAACTTTGCTTTATAAATAAAATAGTAGAGAAATTTACTTAGGTTTATTTGTTTCAACATTTTGGAATTTGTACAGAGATAACAGAGATATTTTTTAAACATGAATACATAAATTTCACGTACCGTTTATGATATCTTGTCTCTCTTTTTCGTGTGAGGAAAGTCTTTGGAGTTCTTCTTCTGGAAGACTGCCCTGCCAGTCAAGGAAATCTGTTTCAATATTTCCATCGCTATCACAACCCGCGCTACCTCCCGTTGGGCTCTCATTAGAATACCTGCTTAATAAAAAAGATTAACACACGATGACAAAGTGAAATTTTGGTTTCTTGCCTAGAGTTTGAATTAATGCTAGTATTTGAAGAACTTCCAGTACTACCGGACCATGTTAAATCCGTAGCCTCAATGTTACCCGATTCACTGAAATAAACAAACAGACATTAATCAATGATTTGTTTGTGATAGACAAACTTCGTTATTAGCACAAACTGGTGAATTGATAAAATAACCATAAACTCAGTGAATTATAAGCAACTGGATACATTTGATATGTAGCCTTCCGAAAACTATTGGTGCAATCTAAAATTAGGTATTAATCATATGCTGTATTTCATATTTGTGCTTGGTGTGCACAGTTGATCGGGATTATTTGGAACCACTTATGTTGTGGCTAACTAATCAGTTTGTATGTACCTCTGCAACTTTATGAACCTGCTGGCCTTGGTTCTAAATCTGCAGTACGTGTTTGCACTTATGCCATTTCTATAGATATGTTCTTGTTCATGCGTAAATGTGTTTGATGCATTTGAGTTCTTAATGAATGTAATAAATTTTATGGAGTGTATTCGATAAACTCTGTATCTTCTGCCTTGAAAATGTGTGATTTTCTACAAAATTTAAATTAAATGTTCATTAAATTAAACATTTAATTTAAGTGTAAATTAAAAATAATAAAACTTAATTAAACAAATCTAGTGGGAGAGACTCCTTTGTAAATCCCAATAATTAATCTTAATCTTACATTTCATTTTTGTTAGAAAATTCTGCACCGAATAATTTATAACAAGGAGAAATAAAACTGAATTATTTTTTATTAATTTGATCAAATATAATAATTAATGTCGAAGAGACTAACAGACAATTCGAATTCTTAATTTCCTGCTAATTATTTCCATTATTATTTATATAATAATATATAATTATAGATATGCTGTTCCAAATTAAATGAGCATCACAAAGAAAATCACATTTTATACTTTATAGGATACCATCAAGTTAAATATTAATTGAATTAATCTTAAAACCACCAGCTTCATTTCTGATAATTATTATATCGACGGCTATTTCATTTTTTGGTTTATTACAAATAAATTTTATAGCACTCTATAAAAAAAGTCCAACAAAAGCCCATTACAAGACTATTTCCAAATTCTGATGTTTTATGTCTCTGCTATTTTTAATCCAAACATACAAGTGTTGTATACTTCTAGAACAAAATACATTATTTTGATAGCATTGGCTGCTTTTGTGTCACCCTGTAGTTATAACTTGTAGAAACAAGACAACTTTTCTATTTTTTTTTATCTTTCTACCAAAGTCAACTCTTAGAAATGTCTACCAACTTGAAGAATAGAGACATTGAGTTTTGCTTTTCTAGAACTGTTTGGGACATTTTACAATTTATTTGCACTTACTGCAGGAGCTCATTGAAAACTAACCATTTTGTTCATTTGTTTCCATAGGAAATAATCGAGTGACAATAAGTCTGGAGCTCTAGCAGCAAATGAAACTGGTCCACCTGTACTTATCGATTTATCTGGATGCATGCGGGACTACCATCTTATTGTAGAAATTTGTTTCCTATAGTAAGTGAAATACATTTGCTACTTTCCTAGAAAACCGATAAAAACCACAGTACCATAAAAAGAATATTGACCCACTAAGGAGTCTGTTACTCAGAATCCCAGCCTATGCACATTGATAATTCAATATTATTAGTTTGTTGTATCTAATTTGGATTTGCATTATTGAAATAATATGCATTGTGAAGGTTAATACGGCCATTGCACATAAAAAAGTGCAACGGCCACAACAATGTGGAAACTGCAAGGATCTTTTCTTGTTGATCATGGTCAATATTGTGTGTTGATGGATTTGCTGCAACTGCAGTCAGCAAATTTGTGGCAACTTCACCATTTCAAACAACACTTTTATCAGAATATTCGCAAGCTATTAGCTGAACTTAGCTAGTTTCTTTTGCCAATTTTTGAAGAATATTTTGGGACACATGCTGCCATTCTGAGAACAGACAGTTTCTGAAAAATTTTGGTGACAATTAAATATTTCATGTGAAATTGTTGATATTCCAACAATTCCTGTTCAACAGATCCTGTTCGGATTTCGAATAGGAAAGACAACAAGAGGATGTCTGGCATGAAACCGTAGGTCGTAGGTAGGAATCCTGCTCAAATGTTAATTATTTTCCTGTTTAAAAAGTGATTAATTACTTAAATTAAATACTTTATTCGACTTCTTTATTTAACTAATTTTAAGAAACAAAAAATAATTTTTAAAAACCCTAACCAAATGACGCAATCAGCAATACTTTAAATACCAGGAAGCAACAGCAGCATCGGGAAATAACTAAAAACAAGAGGAACTCTAGACAACAATGGCAACAAAGATGAAAGTTGAAAAGATAACGCAAGAGAAGAATACGTAAAAATTAAAATTTTTTGAATTTTTGAACTTACTCAAATTTTTTGAGTCAGTCAACTCGAACAATATAAACAATATATCAAAAGCAACATAACTAAGTGAATGTCAACACAAAATAGCCAGCAATAAACGAAGAAAACTAGTAACCACACACCCCCAACAATGCTTTTGATATTCACGAATGTATTTTGTCAAACAAAGTGTATTTCCTCAAGAATTTAATATGTGGTACCTGTAGAATTCTTAGCTTCACATCTCAAGAACAATTAGGTTTAAATAACAACGAATTTGTGTGAAGTTGTTTATGTTTTCGATATATATGTACAGGTGACTTAGAACTATCCATTCCTATTAAAAAAAAACTGATTTTGTATAATACATAAAACCCAACTGGTTTTCAAGGTCATCCAATGTTCAATGGCTAGAAAGGAAAGTTCTAATCGATCAAACAGAAGTAATTTTGGTTTTCTCAAATAGATGGCTTAGGTATTTTTTTTCTCTGTCAGCGAATTGATTTATTTCTTTTACTATTTCCTAGCTGGGTCTTTTATCTTGCTTTCGAAGCAACTTGCATGCAGTTTTATTTACACGTCTTAGTTTGGCGTTTAGTTTAACATGGAATTAAAAACGAGCATTTTGTTTTTTTATTTCTGTAAAGGCAAGAAAGCTGATGATGCTCACAAAAAGATACGTGAAGTTTATGGTGTTGATGTCTTAACAGAACACACTTGAGTGTGTTCTGGTAAGCCTGTCAGAATTGGTTTACCAATTGGTTCTTGTGATTTTTTACTCAAAGACGACCAACGTTTCAGTCGACCAACTGAAGTCTATAATGACGAAATCAAAGCCATAATCAAATCAGGTGGAAGTTAATTTTTCAAACATCAACATCTATTTCCAGGAGGTTGGATTGGTTAAAAAGCTCGATATTTGGGTTTCTGATGAATCGCAAGAGATCCATTTAACACAATGCATCAATATCTGCCATATGCACCTCAAGTATAATGAAAACTATCAGAGATGTGGATTGTTTACACTAGCATCAATCAAACAATATGATGAATTAGCACAATACATATCGAAAGCTGAATTGAATCAAAAGAATATCATGTAAATTTGGTGGGAGTATAAAGGGTGTTGTCTATTTTGGGCTGCTTCCAAAGAACCAAACGATTAGTTCAGACGTGTACTACAAACAGCTAGTGAAACTAAATGCATCAATCGAAGAAGCTGTCCAGAATTCGTTGGGAAGTGGTGTCACATCCTGACCTTACACTATCACATTACCATTTATT
This sequence comes from Coptodactyla brooksi, assembly GCA_033557675.1. NCBI lineage: Eukaryota > Metazoa > Arthropoda > Insecta > Coleoptera > Scarabaeidae > Coptodactyla > Coptodactyla brooksi. The sequence continues at coordinate 21,506 of JAWQRM010000310.1, forward strand.
TATTTCGATCTTTTCAAAACTTGTTGGATGGTAAAACTTTCCATGATGCTGTGAAATCATACTTGCTTCAGTTGTTTGCTGATAAGTGGAATCATGAAGTCGACAGAAAGATGGTAAAAGGTTATTGAACAAAATATAAAACCATTAAACAATATAACCCCACAAATAAAACCATAAAATAATATAAAATCGGTTAAATATATCATGTGCTGTGTAAACATCGTATTTTATTTTATAGAAGAAAAACCGAAATTACTTTTGCAACAACTTGATATTTGTATTATGAAGGAGTGAAGTTGTGCATCTTACCTAGTGTTATGAAGAGGATCACTAATGTTCCGTCGTTGTTTTCTTTGCTAAAATGTGAAAAAAATATTAGTATTTTCGTGTCATCGATATTGTAATAAATAGTACCTTTTCTGATGATTCCTTTACACTTTCAGAACGATTTATAGAACTGGCGTTCTTCTTCTTATCGGTAAGTGGTGGAAGACTTTTAGTGCTGAAACGATGAGAAATGCGGGTGATTAATTTATTATATTTGCATATGAATTTCGTAGCGAGCCCAAATATTGACGCATTTACTTAAATCTGTTTACTTAGATTTATCAACAGCTTTGCGAGTTTTCCGATACGAAAATAGCGCATTTCCGGGAATCAATTATTTCGCATTACCACACAGGCCTGAAGAATTCTTTAATAAAATTAAGGGAGTTATGAACAGTTTTATCGAATAAACACAGAAACGCCATAAAAAATGTGGCGCACCTAATAAAGTTGTTTTTAGAAATTTATATTAACATTTACCGGTTAATTTTATCTTTTATTGCTGTTCAATGTTTTTTTAATGGTGTTGGTAACGGCGATATTTTATGACCGCCCCAAACATCATGTACGTGACGTTAGAATATCGCATCAAAAATGATTTACGGAAATTATTGAATATTGACTAAGAAAGAAAAAAATATGCGACGTAAAGGTATTTTGCAAAGATAAGATAACGTAAATGACGAATACCTTTAAATAATTGATCTAATAATTATTCCGCTAAATTAAAACGAAAACATTGACAACTTCATGCATTCCCAAAATAAAAAAAATACGTAATTATTTTGCAACAAAACGCACCGTCTCACGCAAAAGCTGAAGGCCAATAATATAGATAACTGTCTAGTAATCCTAACCTATCTTTACGTGTCAATTTCTTCGACGGCTTTTTGTGGGCCAAGAAAGAAGAGAGCGAGTAATCCATCTCGACGTCCAAGAGAACTCTTATTGTAATTAACTCACATAACTTTCACTTTCACATCATATTTTACGCATCTACGTGTTTGTCATTACGATCTGACATACCTAATCTATAAATACATCGAATGTGTTCGCCGGTTATCTAATCGCTAAGTTTTAAACTAGCGCAGAACGCCCATTTCGACAACGCCAATTTTAAAAATGCCAACGAAAGGCGACTTTCCGAATGTCTTATTCCTGCACGATTTTCAGGGAAGATAACGGCTCAAGGAAGATAGCGCGAGGAAATCATAACAACGATACCAACAAACGTGACGCGACGTAGATAACGAACATTGGATGTCGACCGTAATAAAGTAATTTGTTTTATAAAGTAAAGTTTTAAGTAACGGACAAACAAGCGAAACACGTGGGAGTCTACTCAACGCCATCTATCGCTAAAAAGCTTAATCAGTGATAATTCATAAACAATAAGATAAGAATTCTTTTATAATGTAGGCTTCTTTTTCTTCTGTAGAAGTATTATGCAAGAATAATTGAAAACAACAAAAAAGAATAATTACAGAAAAGGTAGTAATTAGAACATCTCAGAATAGAAGCTGCTATGATAGAAGGATGAAAACACCGAATACGAAGGTGACAATATGAAGAGAACTATAATTGGAATGAATATAGGATGACCGGAAGAACAGATTGGACCAGCGGAAGAAGTATGCAGTAAATGAACGGAGGAAAACAATGTACATACTCCTCAAAAAGATATTACTCAAAGCATGAATAGATAATTCATAGCTCCCGTACTGATGAAGATGCTGAAAAGATGCTTGGAAGTGGTAATTGGCGATTATTAACGAGGATTTTGTCAGGGTAGACCCACAATTGATGTCCAAACAGTAAAGCAAATAATAGACATGTGCCATAAGCAAAACATGGAAATCCAACTAATACCCAGTATGACAATTAAATAACGAGAATTTTTAGATATACAAAAAAACACATTGTACTTAATACACGATGAACTAACGAATGCATAGATTTGTGTATGTCATTCTTAGGAGGGGCCTTTAGTATCTGCGTCACAGCTGTTTGAATGGCTGAAATATCATCAGAAAACGATCCTTGTGAATCATAAAAAGTAATTAACATTGTCTTGATTCTTGACTTCTGAAAATGCAATTTTTTAGGTTCTGACTCGCCTTTCGACTTCCATTCTGCAGATTGACGCTTAGTTTCTGGATCATATTTAAAGCACCCTGTTTCATCACCAGTTACGATCAAATCAAGAAAATCTGGATCACTTTCGCCAGTTTTAATGAGGTCTTTACAATGTTTTACACGAGCAATTTTTTTAACTTCATTTAAAGCATGTGGAAGAACACGTGCACAAACTTTTCTTTTTTCCAAATTTTGATTGAATTAATATTTGACGAACAGTTTCTCTATTTGTTTTTAATTCTTCAGCCAACATTCTCACAGCAGAATTTCCATCGACAGCTATAATTTCACGGATTTCTTGTATCAATTCAGTACGATTTTTAGTTTTTGGGCGACCAGGCCTATCATCATCATTTAAATCTTCACG
>JAWQRM010000311.1:0-24321 GCA_033557675.1 Coptodactyla brooksi
ACTATATACAATGTGAATTTTGTTTGGTGGTAAATAGATCTAATGCAAGATTTCTGCAGCATGAATTGCTTCAGAAGTTGACTCCGTAATGAATTCTAGCCTCAACATAAGCAAAATAGCTTGATGGGGATACCTTTGCTTGCAAGATTATTTAGGTGACAGTACCAAGATATCTTAAGCCAATGTTGCCACAGTCGTGTCTTTGAGTTGAAAATATCAAGTTGTTCCTTGTGTTTGACGTTGAGGATAAAGGTTTAAAGAAAACAGGTATTTTAGATCGGAAAAACAATTGTAGTCAGAGTGCCCGCTTAAGTACAAGAGGAATTCTCTAATCAGCAATACGATTTTTTGGCACGTACTAGCATGTGGACAATTAACTAGTACTTAGGATAATAATAGTAGAAGAGACTCATAACTTATAAGATATTACAATTAACAAAAAACTTCTTATACACAAGGTTCTTAGTTATAAAAATTGCATATTTTAAAAATATTTTCAAATGCACGGGGTACTCCATAAATGTGGGACAACTGGAACTTCACTTTTTTAAATGGAATACTCTGTATATATTTTTTTGATTTTCTTTCTCTCTTAGACGATCAATTTGATATAAGGTTATATGTGGCAAAAAAAAATGACAATACCTAGTTGTATGTACAGGGTGTAAACAAACAGCCCAGTTTCATCGAATAAATGGTCATAGCTCCGAAAATACTCAAGAATTTAATTATTTTATCATAACCTTATATCAAATTGATCGTCTAAAGGAGAGAAAATCAAAAAGAAAAAATATATGGGGTGTTCCATTAAAAAAAAAAGTGAAATTTGAGTTGTCCCACATTTATGGAGTGCCCTGCACATTTGAAAATATTTTAAAAATATGCAGTTTTTATAATTAAGAACCTTTTGTATAAGAAGTTTTTTGTTAATTGTAATACCTTATGAGCTATTGAAGAATTACACATTAAATGGGCACCCTGTATATATATATATATATATATATATATATATATATATAATATATATATATATATATATATATATATTGAATATATATATATATATAATTTGTTTATATTGAATAACAATTTTAATGATATTATCCCATGTAAAAGGCAAAATATAAATGCGATAGTGTTCTTATGATAATTTTGTATAACAAGATTAAAAGCAGATTAAAGACATATTACAATATTAATACATTAAATTAATAAAACAAAAGATGGACGGAACATGTTTTACACAATATATACCACTCAAATCAGCTAAATATGGTATAAAAGTCTGGTGGATATGCGATTTCTCTATGTCATACTCTTTACAAGGACAACTTTACACAGAATTGGTTTCTTTTGGTGAAGTGGATAAAAATCAAGATGAACTATTCTGGGAGAATTATGTATCAATTTATTTAAAAATTCTGGTGATAACTTAGCGTGTTTCTTTTATAGTTTCTTCACTTAACTTTTATAGTTTCTTCACAAGCTATAATTTAGGTTGAATGTTGATGGATAACTACAAACTGTCTTTATTAGGAACCATGAACAAGAATAGACACTTTATTTCACCAGAATTTCTCATCTAGAAACATGTGCCACGGAAGCAGCAACGAGAAGTAAATTTAACTTTACTTTTTTTTAATGTCGCTATGTGCTCATATGTTCTGAGGAAAATTAAACCTGTGATTCTATTATCTATGATGCACTGTAACATGGAAGTATGTGGTGAAAAACAAAAGTTTAGAATGATCTTGGACTATAACAAACTAAAACACGGTGTTGATAATATGAACAAAATGCTCGGAGAATATTCGTGTAAGCGAAAAATCAAACATTGGCCCCTGGCATTTTTTTTATAATATGACGTTGCAGCCTTAGCTGCCTACAAAATTTATTACGAAAGCAACAAACATTTGAAAACAACAACAAGCAGCCAAGGCAAGTTTTTACAAGAACTGATCCAGGAGGAATAGTAAATATTGAAGGAGGTGGTAGTATGAACAATATTAACTAAAAAAGTTCATATAAACATGTATCTGATTTCCATTCATTTTGGAAATACAGGCGTTGGAATATTATGCATAAATTAAACATCAGAAAATAATCAAGAGCACATAAATAATTTATTGACATGCTTTATTGATGCAAAAATACACGAATAATGTACAACAGTTTAAATTAAATTTTCGAAAATCCCACGATCGTCTTCAATACACTTATCAGTTCTCAACTGTACATGTAGCTCTTCTAACTACGTCTTCGTGTTCTCTTATGAGCCTTGTTTACAATGCGAGTGATCAATTCGTCTCTTGTGTTTATGTTTTCTTTATACACTTCGTTTTTCAACCATCCCCACACACAGAAATCTAATGGGGTAAGGTCCAGCTTGGTGGCCAATGAACATGACTAGCACGGCTCATCCATCAGTCAGGGAATATTAGATTTAGATAATAGTTATGGAATGGGAAAAATGTACAGGGGCTCCATCAGGCTGAAAGAATGTGGGCAGTCTTGTAGCCAAAGGTATGTCTTCCAATAACAGTGGTAAATCATTTTGCAGAACAATGATTTACATCGACAATCAATCAATAAACCGATTGTCGATGACACCACACCACATATTTACTGAGAAGTGATGTTGAAAATTTGTCTCCACAGTAGCATTTGGATTTTCGTGGGGTCATCGTTGTGAGTTACGGGTGTTGTTGATGGCATCACGTGTGAAAGTAACTTCATCAGTGAACAGTACAAATGGAATTAATCGATGATTAGCAATTACCCATTGATAACATTCCAATCGTCGAGCTTCATCCGCAGCTTGAAGATGTTGGATCCACTGAACATGAAAAGGGTACATGCCATATTGACATAATGTTCACCATACTCTTGTTTGTGGAACACCGATACGTGTTGAAGTTCTGCCTATGCTTGTCGAAGGGCTATCGCCTACCGACTGGAGTATGGTTTCTACTTCGCCCATAGTTTGTTTAATTGCACGTTCAGAAGAAATGTGTGTACGGGGAACAGTGTCAGTCACACGAAGATTGTTGAAAACGTGTCTACGGTATTCTTCACAAGCAGCAAGAGCATTTCCATTACAGAACTCGTAAACAAATACCATGCCAGTATATTCAGCATGCGTAAAGACGTACGGCATTGTTTTCATTAGCTTATGTTATGTACTGCAGTAGACTGTTGTCTCAGTCTCGTAACGTAGCAACTACAGTCTCATTTTTTCTGAGACACATGCATCGGGACTGTTCGTGTCGACTTCAAGCATCAACAAAGTGCTTCAATAGGTTATCTGTGTATTGTAAGTCGATGGTGTGGTTTTCGAAAATTTAATTTAAACTGTTGTAAATTGTTTCTGTGTTTTTGCATCAATAAAGTACATCAATAAATAATTTGTGTGCTCTTGATCATTTTCTGACATTTATTTTATGTATAACATTCCTGTATCTCCAAAACAAATGGAAATCGGACACATGTTTAAATGAATCATTTTAGTCAATATTGTTCATACCACCACCTTCTTAAAACTATATAAAGCTACTATATATAATTTAAAACAATAAAGTCTTTCATTCAGCGTTTTTACTTAATTTTTTTTCACAAAATTGTAAATAAAAACTAGGAATATTTCATTATATTTCATTTCACCGTTTGCTCTGATTTTTAGTAAAAGTATATAAGTCAAAAGTAATAAAGTATCACTCATACAAATATCACTATAATTTATTCATAAGATTTATATCGCATGAAATAATGCATGTATACCGCGATATACTGGTTATGTCTTAGAAGGGTTATTACTTGTCGAAAGCGTGCTTTTTTTGAATCTAGTTCAAAATGAATACTCGGGAAGCTATATGAAATTTGGAGGCGCTAGCAACTGCACATCACGTTATAATTTTATATTGAACGTGCTATACCTACCAGGGTATGTGGTTGTGCACACAATGATTAACAACCCAACACACCCCAAAAGGAAGAACGTTTCATGGCAATTCTGCCGGTCGCAACAAATTCTACCAAAAGTAATAAGGAGAAAAGGATCAGCAATTATTAGAATGGGCTAGAACCAATTCCAAAGAAAAGAAAGAAATTATCATCTCTCAAGCTGTAAATAGTGGAGGTTCAACCACTGCATTCAACATGATATCTTCCTTGGGCAAAATAGTAGTGATGGCATTTGTACTATGATCGTAGCAGTTTGTTACTTCATTTATGAAAATAGAAATATTCAGTGTGAGATTGCCCAAACCCAAGCAACGCCCAGGGAGATTAGTGTTGTGTCCATATAGATCGGAGAAGCATACTGAATCTGTATGTAGAGAAGTGTACTGAAGCTGCGCTGCTTCTGCATTTTGACTGAGAATGTTAATGTCATCTGCATATGCTACCAATTGTATGGTTTTATTAGTTAGAAGATTTGACCTTCCAATGTCTAATTGTTGTATTACATAGTTTAGGCTTAAAGGTGAGTGAGCTTATATAGCTCTCCACTGCGACCAACAATCTATTTTGGTTCATACCTATATTATATCACACCTTCCAATTCTGCTTTCCGTAGAAAACTGAATATAACTGGAGGAGATACCTTACCAAGGTCAACTAGGCTCCGACGGAATACCTCGAACCTTATTCGTCCCAATGCTGCACAGACACATAGTACATGTTCTATATCTTCTTCATTCTCCATGCAGAGACGGCACTCTGCATATTTCACTAGGGACATATTACATAGTCCAGGTAATATTACATAGTCCAATTCCAGGTTAAACAGTGTCAGCCCGTCTCCCTACTTTACACCTTCAGAGATTTTTAATTCATCGGTCATAAGATTTTGCACTCATACGGTAGCCTCAGTATCATCCATTCTCATCTTGATCATTCTTACCAGTTTTTGTGGAATACCCAGTTTGAGTAGTATTTTGTACAGTTTGCTTCTTTTTATCGCGTGATAAGCCTCTTTAAAGTCGATGAAGATGTGGATATCAATGTTGTATTCCCAGGTTTTGTTCAGCATTTGTTGACTGTGAATAATTGATTAGTTATTGACCTGACACGTCTGAATCCAGTTTGATACTCTTCTATTACTATATCTGCATATGGTTGGATATACACTGGATATACCGTGTTGGAAAGTTTTGCTTGACGCATAGGGAGATCGACACATGACTCCCACTACGAGTTCGTGACACCCCCCCTCTACCTACCAGCTCACATCTCGTTCCAGTACTCGTTCCGCCATGCGAGCGCTTATTGTTAGGACACTTATTTCTTTAACTCTTAAGAATCAAAGTTTATGTATTTCTTTTCGAACATTTTAGTTCGACGGACAAACAAAAACTTCATTCTTACTAAAATAAAAGGTCCTAAAATAAAATAATTCTAATATCTAAAAATAAAACTAAATGAAAGAGACAAAGATGCCTCCTAATTTCGCCAAACAATAACTCTACCTGTTGTGGAAATTTTTCCTAACTCTGGAGAGCGTTTCTGGAGTAATAGTTTGATGAGCTTGAATAATTTTTATACTGAGCTCATTTAAACTATTGGCTCATTGACGATGTTGGTAAATGATTGCTTTGTTTATCGATTAGAATTCGAGATTTTGTAATTTGAATATCTGTCAGGAGACGCCTTCAGGAAAAATGGATGAAGGATTCATGATCCTTGACTCAAGTGTTATTGATACATATAGATTTCATATTCGAATCGTGGGGAACTACACAACCTTCCCTAGTAAGAGCATCATTGTTTTCTTTGGATGAAGAGTTGGCTTAGGCCTATGTTTTGGATGTATATTCGCATTTTGTTGTTTTTCATTCAAGCCATGAGGTATCCATTTATCAGGTTTTTTCACTTTACCAAGTGCTTGTAGATGACAAGAAATTGTTGATTTGATGACATTGAAGTCGTCAGCTGGTTTTCGAACTGTTTTGTGTTTGTTGGGTACAAGTGCTACTTTTAATTCGTTGTGATTTATGATAGTAACTGGTCTGCCAAGTTTTCTTGTTTGAATACTAGAGTCACCTCTTTGAAACTTTTGAAGCGACACTGTCAGTTACTTCTGAAGATGCCTCCTACAACAGTCAATAAACAAATGTTCAGACCAGTGGCGTGGCGACCACCTGGAAGTCTCATATTCAAGGCAATGGCTGCGGAAGCCCTCAATACCATTTTTGAAACAACTTTATGTTGAAGCTTACACTCCTAGAACGTGCTAACACGAATTTGAACGCTCAACTATGTCCTACAAATATAATATATTAAAAAACAATCCTATTTCGCATTAAAAAAAATTACTTAATGATAAGAAAAAGTGAAAAATTCGCTACAATATTAGACAAAATAATTAGAACAAAAATCTATAATTTCATGTGGTGCAACCTGGTATACAGATGGCAAACAAGTTTGGAATGTTGGGAATATCTTCTGAATTGCTATATATTTTTTACAAAAATATATATACTCAGTACAATTTTATTATACCGGATATCAGTATAATAAAATAATATTTGAGTATCAAATACTTTAATTTACCTAGTTATACAGGGTCCCAAGGATGATTACCTTTTTAATTTTAAATGGAACACACTCTATATTTTATGGATCTTGATATGACAAATTCAACAATATAAGGTTTATTTGGTTTATCTGTCAAAATAACAGACAAATAGAAAGATGAAATTTGTGTTTTAAAAATAAAATCTTTGTTAAAATCTACTAAAAAGGACGCCACTTTAATGTTTTTGTAAGAAGGCAAAGAAGCCATGTTTTACAGCAATAGTTTACATCTATTTTCAAGTTTCACACTTAAAAATAGTGAAAACCTGAAACATGTTGACCACAAATAAAAAAAAAACAGTGCTCGTCAATCAGAGAACAAGAAACATCAAACCCATCATGTGTTATGATTTCTAAAGCGATTTTTTAAATGTAAAGGGGATTGGACAAAAATATATATTGATATGTCTCGTTTGTTATCCAGGCATGTAAAAGCCTAAAATATGATAAATTTCGTGAAGTTTCTGTATTGTCACTTAGTTGAATAACAAATTTGTGTATTGATGAAGTATTCTTTAAAAATATATACAATTTCCTCATTTTAAATGAAATGCCACTATTATATGTACAACTACTGGCGTGGGCTAATGTGGATTAGTGCAGGCATTGTGTTGCCAGACGTTTGTTCTAAGGGTACCCATCTAACTATCGTTCACATGGTGTACGTAGGATTTGTGTTAAAGCTCCTCTATAAGTAAAATAGTGAATATCAATCATTGCAAACTTATGAACACAGGTATTAAGTAGTGATGGCAATAATCAGATATAATAGACATTAAGATGTTACAATGTCTGTTTTGAAAATATGAAATCTTAAACTGATATATGGTTAAACAGAAAAATGTGAAAATAGAGATCATATGCAATAATATAGTTCAATTTATTTATTACATTTCATGGACCTTTAATTAAATAATGTCATCAATATATTTCAAATTGCTGTACAATTTCATAGTAACCTATCCTTGGTGGTCTTTAATATTTTAATCACACTCTTTCAGGTAATGTTCACAAATAGTTTGATATTATTCTTGTGTGACAACCATTATTACAAAAATCTTGTTGTGCATGGTTACGTATGATTAGAGAGCATCATAAACTTAACATTTTCTTTCCACTCAGAAGATTAAATATAATTGAAGTTCATATCGCCAACAAAATAGAGAGGTCGTAAAACGTACTTACTATATTTTACTTATAGAACAAACAATTATTTTATATCTTCATACAAAAATTGTGAAACAGATTTTATTAAATAAGAAAAGAACAGTTTTGTTTTCCAGTGCTCAAAACTATCGTCATTAAAATCATTCCTTATTATATATTCAATTTACTTTAGTCTATAATTCTTCTAATGTGTAGATTCTATTTCAATACTTATGACTTCACAGATAAAAATATATCTGTGAAGTTATAAATGCAAGAGTCGCACACTGTGTCGACAGAATGGCAAATTGAAAATCACAACGAATTAGTCTAACAGCGTCCTGTAACGTTTGTTGGTACGCAAGAAAAGTCAAAAGTTGGAATACGGTGCTACTAATAATAGGTATGAGATATAAAATTTAAATTTTCCTGAATTTAAAAACTTTCCAACAAGCCGTGAAACAATATTTATTTATTAAAATGACACTTCTATAACTAGGGAGATATATTCTTCATTTCTATTTTTAAAAATTAATATATACAGATTGGCAATATGCAACTAGCACCATAGTAAGCGGATTTAAAAACTTTCCAACAAGCTGTGAAACAATATTTATTGATTAAAAGGACTCTTATATAACTAGGGAGATATATTCTTCATTTCCATTTTTAAAAATGAATATATGCAGATTGGCAATATGCAACTAGCACCAAAGGGTGTTACTATAGTAAGCGGAAGTGAAACGGACTGAGTCTTGTTCACTTCAAGAGTGAGCGAGACAGCGCAACATAACACGCAAAGTTGAAAGTGTGGGGAGAAACTTCGTTATTTTCAAGGTGGGCAGGAGTTAGATGTCCATCACAGTAGGGTAGAGAATATTTTGCACAGAAATTGGTACCATTCCTTCAAATTCCAGAAATCCAATGAAATTTTCAAATATGACGTGCCTAATCGGTCTATTTTTGGGGAAACTATCACGGAACTTGCTAAGAATCACCCAAATTTTCTTTCCAATGTTCTTGATACTGATGAATCTACTTTCTCAATTCATGGTCGACACAATCCTCCTGTAACCCACGCATGGTATAAAGAAAAACCCAACTTGGTTTATGATGTGCATACCCAGTATCCACAACAATTAAATGTTTGGATTGGTATTTTGGAAAATAATATTGTTGGCCCTTTCTTCCTTGATGGCAACTTAAATGCATAAACTTATTTTGATTTACTACAGCTACAGGTTATACCATCACTCCAAGAACTACCAGAGATTCAATTTGAAAATGTTTGGTTTCAGCAAGATGGTCGCCTTGCTCATAATAGTCGTATGGTGTAAACTTATTTAAGCACTACTTTTCCAATCCGTTTAACCATAGGACAGGGTGACAGGGTGTGGCCTGCAAGGTCTCCTGGTTTATCTGCATCCGACTTTTTTGTATGGGGTTATATGAAGTCGCAGATTTATGGCTTCCAACAAGAGAGAGAAAATGATTTATTTACATTAAGGGCACGAACTGAAAACTGCATGTTACCATTACTCCTGAAATGTTAGTTAATGTAAGACAAAATTTTTACAATCGTTTAGGATATTATTTATTTGCAGAAGATTGTTGTTTTGAGCATTTAATTTAATTTTAAATGATCCTTTGTTTACTTTTTGACTCTCGAGAATATTTTTTTACTGTCTACATAATACCTTCAAAATTATACCTACTGTAGACATTATGTACAGGTCATCGAGTGTTCCGCATCATCCTATAATGTGAATTTTGCTCCATATAATACTCCATATTGAAAACAATGAGCAATTGAGGAATGGTGGAAAACAGATATTCTTTTTCAGCGGAAAGATATAGTCCCAAATATTGTTAATTCTAGAAGATTTATCAGTAAGCGGCGCAGATGATGACGAGGATAATTATATTATCGATAATTAGATTGTAATGATTGTATACAATAAATTTAATAGTTATTTTTCATCACTATTAATTTACAAATGTAACAAGCAAAAAGTGAAATAATATGTCCTGTTGTTCAACACGATACATTGTAGTTTCCTCAATATTTTTCTCTTCGTTTAGTAAAAAACTTTTTATCAGACTTCATATATTCTCGCATGTATTTTGATGTCAAACATGTTTTAAAAATAAGGTGATTTGGTTGTTTTTATAAACTGAACCATGTTTGAAAGTTGTGCATTCAAATAAAAACAGCACATTTAAATTCCATATTTATCTACTATAAGAAGGTAGCTCTGTTAAAGGATCAATAATTTTGAGCACTGATATAAATAAAATGTATAAAATAAAATTATTGAAGAAAACCTGTTTTCTAATTTTTATCATAAAGATTACAAAATAAGTTTGACTGCGTAAGCTTCTTAATTTGCCCTTAATATATAATTTCCACATTTTGAGATTCCTGTATAAAAATAAACTATAGACATATTTATTTTAAATAGTATAGACATATTTGCACAATATAACGACCTCTCAGTCTTAAAGGATGAAATCTAGATTTGTAAATTTAAGAACATTGTATGTTAGTTTATCTAATTAATTCCGTTAATAAATATATCATTAATCTTGTAAGTGTTAATAATTTTGTGATTTAATTACCACCATCACTGCTAACATATACAAGAAGTCCGTTGAACAGGTTGTAAATAACACATCAATATAAAGTAGTCTTATTGTGATATATACACTTAAAAATAACATGTATTAAAATATACTCTGAAGGTTCAATATAATTCATAATATACAATTAGGTTCATGCAATATAGCGATTGCTCGACTTAGGTCGATGATTAGTTTTAACCCTTTTGTGTATTGTAATCAAATGAGTTGTAAGGCTATTAGCGGTTTTGAACAGTTTGTGGCAGATGTCGCAGGGCAACTGTCTAGTCGGGAAGTGCACGTCGTACATGTGCCTCTTGATGCTGCTCTTGCGCATCATTTTGCCGCAAGCGACACAGCTCGCTGTAAAAGTCACAACTGGTTGTCACATATTAGCGGATTAGTACTTACCATGCAAAAGAATAAAACGACACTGTATACACAGCTGCAGTAACAAAAACAACTGAATAATAACATAAACAAAAGATGTATAAAAATAAAACAAAAAACACATAAGAATCGTGTGCTTATGTATGTTATAAACTGAAAATAAAATGACCATTTTTCATTCGTAAACATTTGGTTGTCTACACTTTGTATTATTTGTACTTTCACTGTACAGAATCAGAATATAACAGTATATTTCTAGACTGACAATATTATACTAATCTAATTCATGACATTGCAAATACACAATTAAAACATTCATTAACTGAAATGTTAAAGGATCAGGTGACAACTATCAATTTTGATATAAAATACTACTACTAACTGAAAATCTGCTACTACAAATGACTGCTGATTTGGTTGGCATTGACTTACTTATAATAAAATTACTTTAATATACATGGGTAATAAAGTACGTTGGTAGTTTAACAACTTCATTATCTACCGGGTTTTCAGAAATGTCCAAGTCCCACGTGATCAAATACATACAGATTCCTGTTCTAAAAATTTGTTTATTGTAGTTAGGTAGTGTTGTAATGTTTTTTTTTTTATGGTCTGAGAATGCTGTTACGCACGCAGAGCCCTGTCCCTGGAGTGTCAGACTCCACTAATTCATCCTGAACAGGCCCTACCGACTAAACTCATATTCATCTTAGTGGCGTGAAATCCATCCCGGCACCACCATGAGGCATTTCTTCGGGATGGCACCACTTCCTCAGGTCCCTTAAAGGGAATCTCCTCTTCGCTCTACAGGGTAAGAGCCCACAACAGCGTGACAGACGTGTCTACAGTCCGTCCATCTCCTCCTTTTTCTTCCGTAAAATGTTCTTAACGTAAGAGGCTATCTTGACCCATTCTTCCTGACCTCGAAGCATTTTCTCCACCATGTTGTCCGGTGAAATGTTAATATCGGTAATAATACCCATAATATTAATTATCGGTAGATTAATTTTGTTATGCTGCTGATTTTCTCAATTGTGGCAGTTAGGGTGTTTTATTTTAATCATTACCATGCTGCATGTTTGGTTGCCTAATCAGTTATAGTCACGTGGAACATGAACATTTCTGAAAGCCCTGTACTATCACTGTGTAAATAGTTCAAATCGTTAGCGTACACGGAAGCTGACTGTTACAAGACAGTCGCAATGCATTGGAGCATTTACTTATATGGGGGAGAAACTTCTAATCTGATATATGGTAAGAAGGGATAAATTTGTCAGACATCAGAAAATGAGAAGAACACTTGTCCACTCCGAAGTCAGATGGTATGGCAGAATAATGCAATGAGAGCAGAAGTCAGTATGTCACCCTATGTATATCAGAAAGATTGAGACAAGTTGGCATCCCTATTCCATTTCTGTTATCAAAGTGCACTTTACTAATCCATATATAGCCCGAATGAATTGCTGGTTTATGTGGTTATTTCAAGTGCGATTCTCATACTCTTTGGACAAAATCATCATTGTTTTATTACCTTTACACCGGACTTGTCCCTTTCATAGCTTTGCAAGAAAGGCAGAAATTTATTAACTTTTATTTTCTGTACAGTAGGGATATCGAGTTTTGGGCAAGTTAAATTGGTAAACACCTTCAATGTGTGCTTTGTAAAAGTAACAAATTAGTTATTATTAACTGGTGAATAATTTCAAAATATCAATTCGAAGAAGGTGCAATGCATAAATTAGATTAGCAAATATTTAGTAAACAAATGTATATACTTTGATAGAAATATAAAATATATAAATGTATGTTTCTAACAGTTACTAAAAAAAAATTAAAATATACTATGGTTATAAATTATAAGCCGCAAAAAAGCAATTGAATATACGACAAAATGCAACCAACTAGTCCACAAGCTACAAACGCAAACTACTACAATATTTAGTTATATCTATAATACTTAATAGATACTAATGAGACTTACCATGATCTTGTAAATTTGTATCCGCCACGGAATTATTAAAAGTCGCACTAGAATCGTAAAATGGCTCCTTCTTGATAGACATGCCATCCTTCTCGTAGCTCTGGTCTAACTTACTGGGCATCTCGATGTATTCTGGATCACCATCATGTGTTAACTGTGAATTATCGTTAGCGTCAGGGGAAGTACTACTGTTGGGCACTTTGAGGGGTAGAGGAGTGCTGGTTGCCTCCTGTTTAATCTTCTTGAAATTGTTGCTCGTCGTCGACGTTTGCTTGAAATGTCTTTTGGTGTTCGGAGGAACTATTGCTTTCTGCTGAGGAGGGGACGGTACTTCAGGTGGGTATTGCGGCATTACCACGGAACCGTCAGACTCCATGAGTTGTGTGTAGTCTGTTTCTTCATCATTATCACAGATAGAGTCCGTTTTGTCATCTTTTTTGGATGAGGTATCACTCTGCAAGAAAATAATATATTTTACTTCAGTGCAACAATTTGTACAAGACATTCATTCAATCAAATTAAAGTGTACTATATAGCACGTTGATTAAAAGTGATTAATATGGTATATTAAAAACATTTGCATGTTCACTTGTTCCAAACATATAAAAAATAAACACATCATTAAAACGTTAATGTTCTAAATGAACTATTGCAGAACTGTCAGATGCTGTTAGAATGAACTAACAACACGTTAATTGGGGGATTGATTAGTTTGCAATTTAAATTTATAAGCAGCGAATTTGTATTGTATTTATAATATTTATTATTATTTGGTACTTTTTATAAAACAAGAAGTACGCATATATCGGTAATTTGAAAACCTATTGTCAGTTTTAAAGAGTTTCTGAATATGCTAGCGAATATTGACAAATTTAGTGTTTTAGCATTCATCAATCAAAGGTATACATTTTGTATAAACACTAGGGCATGAAACTAACTAATTAGTTAGTTGTAACTAATCACCAAAAACCGGTAAAAACAGAAATATTACTAACTAAAACAGTTTCTTTGACCTTGCGGAAAACCAGCTTACAACCAAAGTTTAATAAACTGTTTGCCTAATTATCATTGTCACTTCAACTGTAATTTGTTAGCAACATTCTTTTATTATTAACATAAATATAACAGTTGTAGAGTCATTACATAAATGTAAATGTTAAAAGGAATTACTATACACAAATAAAACCAAAACATTGGATATTTAAAAAACAGACGGAGAATTGGAAAAAGCATAAAACCAAAAAATTAGAGCATCCAATATGTGACAGAATATACAGGGTGTTACCAAATTCGACCGACAAATTCAGAGGGGTGATAGTAGGTATCAAGAGGATGAAAAATTGCCATGGAATATGCGGTCGCAAATCGCGTTTAATTCTCGCCTTTGTATGGCCACCCTCTTCGTCAGATTCACGATCCTCTTGATGTCTTTTTTTGCAATTTTCAGCGACTGAACGTGGTTTGTGATCCGATGTTCTATGGTAATTTTACATCCTCTTGATGCCTAATATCACCTCTCTAAATTTGTCGGTCGACTTCGGCAACACCCTGTATACTAAACTTAGATTATACCAACATAAAAAATCTGGGCAGGAAAAGAAATCAAGCTATGTGGGCAGAACTCGGAATAGAAGCTTCACTTTAATATACATAAGAAGCAACAAAAGTCAATGTAAAGGTAGAGATGTTTAATAGTAAACAACTTTATACCAAAAGAGAAGTGAAAAGTTATGTAAGATTAAGTAAATAAAAAAGAAATAGGATAATAACAAATGCCAAACAATGCCAAATCATAACAATGCCAAAAAAGTGGTTTCATCATGGAACCATTGGAATTCAATGGGCTAACATAAAGTAAAAACAAAATGAAAATTTTCAGGAAATGTTGAAATACGGAACCAATAATATCATGAATAAAAGCTGTATTTTTTTTAACAGAATTGTTTGTACTCAAACAAAAGTGGAAAATTACCTGGAACCTTAAGTTCCATGTAGTAGTTCTCAACTACAGGTTTATACTTGCAATAGAACTGTGCATGAGAATCCTACAAAAAAACAACATTTAAAAATTTTAATGTTAAGTAACTTGTTCTGTAATAACAATATTAGTGAATTTTAATTTTCCAAATATTATTTCAATATAATTGTCTTCCTACAACCATTTGCCGGAAGCATCCATACCTAAATATAGTACTTCTATTTTAAACTTGTAGCAAATTTTCAAATTCGACAGACACAGAAATTTCATTCATTCAAAAATAAAAGGTAATTCTAAAATAAAATAATTGTAGTGCTTAAAAGGCTTTAATAAAGCGTTCAAAAATGCCACCCACCTTTGCCACGCAGTATCCCAAGCGATCGTAGACATATCTCTTAATTCTGGTGTAACAGTGGGATATTTTTTAAGTAATTTATATTCTGAGCTCATTCATATTATTGGTTCTCTCATGCGGTTAATAAACATTTTCTATAGATCATGGTAAGCATTTGTATGAAATTCTTGTGCCCCAATCCTATTCTGAGCATGACAACCATAATGCTGAACTCAAAGCAAGTTAAAAGTGAATGGACGATTTCGAATAGCAGGAATCGCTTAACTCTGTAACAATTCCAAATTCTTGTTGGGATTTAAATTTCCATCAATGAAAAAAGGTGCAATTATCAAATCATCTAAAATACTACTCCAAATAGCTTTTGTGTATACTGCATTTGACTAGCAACAGTCAGATGCTTATTTTCCTTAACCCGATATCATAAACTAAACGCAAATTAGTAGATAAAACGTAGATAGGTTTTCCTAACCTATCTTTCAGATGGGTTCTTGGGGCCCATGAAGTTTCAAAAGACGTTTGTGGTAACTTTTCATCCAACCTACTATGAACACATGGATAGTATTCAAGATCGTTCAATGCAATGGAATTAGACAATTTTTGAGAGCAACCCTGAATAAATTCATAATTTTTTCAGCAGATTTGCTCTTACAGTTCCAAAAGCATGTGTATCTTATGTATCTTGAATTGTCTCAAGGCAACTCCTTCATAGTTAGTCTTTCGACCTATCATATTTGAAAAGGCAGTAGATATATATCTGATTCTTGCTCTCTTTAGTAACCATACACGTACGGTAACTGAAATTAATTTATGTGTTAATTTATTAACACTTGTACATGTTACATTTATAAATAATTATATCTAAAGAACAATTATTTCCTTTACTTGTCAATAATAAAAACCAACAAAATCACAAATTGCATCAATAGCTGCCAAAAAATTCTTCATTAAAAGTTCTTCATTATCCACTTATTCCATAGTTAATGAAGTATAAATTTCT
The DNA here is from genome assembly GCA_033557675.1 of Coptodactyla brooksi. Classification (NCBI taxonomy): domain Eukaryota; kingdom Metazoa; phylum Arthropoda; class Insecta; order Coleoptera; family Scarabaeidae; genus Coptodactyla; species Coptodactyla brooksi. Next base: position 16,040 of record JAWQRM010000311.1, read on the forward strand.
CAAATACATTTATGTCAAACACTAAGCACCCTGTAGGGCAACAACTGCCAATTAATTTTACAGTCATTTTGTCACTTCGTCACCTTTAAAATAGGCCCTTTTAAACTCCTAAATTGAAAAGTATTTTTAAACTGCAGGATGTTACAAAATTTTGAAAAAATTAAAAGTAAGATACAGTGATATTTCTAATTTATGAAGTTATCTTCTTTTTCTGTGATATGCATTATTTTAAGCATTAATCTGTAACATTTAATAATAGTAGCTGGAAAATACACTTCCTTTTAAGTATCCATTACAGTAATTATTTCGAGATTAAGGAACAGAGACATTAAGAAACAAAACCTTCCAGGAAAAGAATATTCAGCAAAAGTTTTTGATAAAAACCTGCCAAGCAACTTAACATTAGTAAATACCACGTTATGAAAACGTGCTTGTAATATACATACTTAGAAATCCATTACAGTCATAATTTGCCTAATGATTTCGTACATAGCTTGTACAGCAATAATTTTCATATTAACTTAACACTCTTACTCAACAGTGTTGTCTAACGTGCTATTTAACACAAATTATTAATGATTAATAAAATGTCAACATTTCAATACCACAATGCAATTAAATAATATATGTCAAATTATTAAGTGTTAAATAAAAAATTTTAAAAGTGTCCATTGAAATTGATGTCATAACTTTCACATGGTGCAATATGAAATTACGTCAGTTGTTATTAATAATGCAATTAATACATTTGAGGTTATTTACAATAATTTAATGTCCACCACATGATTACCATCATTTAAGTCTTGAAAGCAAACAATAATATGTTTGTAAATTATTCTGTAAAAGATATAATGAATATTTTTAAACGATTTTATAGCATTATATTTAACTATTAGATATTAGAATAACTTGATCTTTGATCACATTCAGATAATTACAGATAACTGACTCAAACAAAGTAAATATTGTGAAGTTAAATAACAATGACATCTTAAACAAACAGTTTGGACCTTCAAATAAACTCTTATTTCAATAAATATAAACCACTTTTGAAAAACAGATAATAGTGTTAGCATTGTAGGAAATTAAAGCAATATAGGAAAATAGAATTCTTGTCTACCATTAGCTTTATTTATATATCGAGGTATTGTTTCATGTTTTCAAAGACAGTCTTTTCTACCAAAACATCAGCTAACTGACAATGAAACATTCCCAAAAATCACAATGACAATAAAATAATGTCCAAATTACTATGCAGGGTTTACAAGATAATAAAACAACTAAATAAATAGTTGACAGTTATTAAAAGTTAAAAACCTACTTATGCTATATCAAATCCAAGCACAGTTATCACTTACGTTGTATGTGGTTTATGTATCTCATTTATAATTTGTATGAGTCAGCAATGATTATTTATTTATTACTCAATCCATTCTAAGTTGATTGCAAAGTAAAAAAAAACCTTTTTAACTGTTTGAGTCCCAAGCACCGCTGCTTAGATTTTGTGTCGAAAAGTCCCAGTACATTTGCACGTTATGGACAACTGAAAAAACAGCGATGAACAAACGGTTAAACATTGATTGATCTAATAAAATGCATTGGCATTATTTTGCTAGATTCCTATCAAATTTTGTAATAAGCTAAAAGGTGTTTTACATTCAACGTTAAATTGTTTCAATATTCGCAGCCAACTAAAAATGGTTAATGCAGTCTTGCAAAATCTGTCGCTTTAATCTGTCAATCGCAGCGAATGTCTTAACAGCAGCATTGAAATATAAAAAATGTGGTTTTAAAACCAGTTGTAATTCCCTGAAGACTTGTGCTTTGCAAACATTAATATTGGGATATTTTATGAAGCATTCTATTATAACAAAAACCTAGCTTATGGAGTTATTAGTTGGGGTTGATATTTATGTTATTATAGAATTTCTATTTGACAAAAGAATACGTTCTTATGTAATATGCCATCTGTTATTGTGCACACAACACAAAATTTAGAGAAATGGAGGTAATCTTATTACTACAACAATGAAAACAAAATCACTGGAAGTTATGGAATATCACACCTTGTTGGAAAAATCATTATTGTTTACTGACTCTTAAGTTTTATAACCACCTTCCAAGTTAAGTAATGAAAGACAATAATAAGCATTGTAAACGATTTCTACTTAACTACAAGTTCTTTTTCTGTAGTATTGATATGCAAATCATGTTTTGACAAGAGAGAAAAACAGAACTATCAAAGATGATTAGAGGGTTTAACAATTTGCCCAAAAATTCAGTCCTAATACATACCATTACTATTAATACTTACAGAATCATCACCAGTTAGACCTTTGACTTGCAGGAGTTCAGCTGTCCGTAAAAATGCAGAGAGGTTTTCCCGCAACACGTTCACCTCCCCCAAATACATGAACTCCAAAATATCCTTCATATTTCCGTGAGTAACGTCCTTGAGTATTACGATGGGATGCTTGCAAGGGTTCACCCTGAACAATTGCTTAAAATATGGACTACAGATCGACAAAACGATTTTGTGCGCCTGCAGAAAATGCCCTTCGACGGCTAAAGTCACGTCGACCATATCATTAGCTTCGAGTAAGTCATGAAACCCTGCCGTAATGTTGGAATGGAAATTGGTCCAACGCAAAGAAAATTGTTCCGTGGTGGCCATTTTCTGGAAATGTCAAAATTGTTAAAATAACATACACTATTGATTGCTTATATACTTAATTTGATATAAAACCCTGATGACTAAATATCTTTCATATTACATTGTTATGGTATTTAATTAGTAATATTAACGAAGTATAATAGATCAGAGCTGCTACATATAAAAGATGGAACATCTCAAGGAATACACATTACAGTTTGCTACAATTATATAACTACATCAAAAGGACCTTTTTCGTGGGAATTAGTTGATATGTATTAACAAAAATACATAACAGCTAATGTCGTTTAAAGATTTTCACAAACAAAGCCAGCCCAGCTTACAACAGGACGCTTGAAGGATTTTATCTGTAAGAATGATCTGAACAAATGATGTCCTTAGGGAGACAAGTGACGTACAGGACATCGGACACTAATATACTGGGTAAGCACTAAAAAGATGAATGAATCGTTGAAATTGACAGAATTATGTGGAAAAATTGTGGAATTGTCTATAATTTAGAACAAAAAATTTAATTTTGTTAGAGAAAAACTAAATTCTGTTAATCTTACGAAATAACCAACATTTAAAGTGTTGCTTTTAATAATATACTTACTGCTTTTTGTAATTTTTCTGGTCAACAGATAAAAAATTATTGTCCTATATTGGTATTTCCAAATAATGAATTCTTGTTATGTAAATTGTACCATTAAGTTACTATTTAAAGCATATATTAGAGAATGTTAAAATAACATAGTATAAGCAGTTTAAATAATTAGTTAAATGCATAGAACTACAATGAAATTGTAAAATTTACTTATTTGAAATAAAAGAAGTCTTTCTATTAAAAATCTCTGTAAAAGTATGTACAGTAGTCTAATCTATTAATACTGTAATACAAAACTTACAAAATAGGCACTGTAAGTTTCGATTATTTCCTTTAACAAATAATTAGAACATAAACTTGTTTGCTAATGGTAGTCAATTAACTATTACAGACTGTAGATATTGCACTTTAATTAGTATTCTTAATAGAGAAAATTACTTCAGTTAACTAACCTGCACATAAGAAAACTATAAAATAAACAACCTACAGCTACAACAGATAATGAAGTTCAAAATAACACTACTAGGTCTGTTTCATACGCAGGAAACATCTTTAAAATTTTACTGCCTGTTTATACTTATAGGTTAACAACAGTTACCTTACAGAAAATAATAGTTTTATGGTCCTAAGATGTTCCCAATAGCCAGTAGCGAAATGCTCTGTCGAATTGTACGTTACATTTTAAGTTAATACCACACAATGCCTATGTCTGGCTATACCTTTAAATTAGTCTTTACTTGTACGTTACATATAAAACAAATGAAGAATTTCAGTGTTTATTGATGTCAAATATTGCTTAAAGTTAAAAAATTTTGAAACATCTTTTGGAAGTGTCCAAGTAAATAAAAAAATAACGGCTATTCCAAAAATACCGGAATATTCTAGAAGTACAATCAGCCATGAAAGTTTTTATGCACACCCCTAATTGCAGGAATTTTCTAAAAAAGATAATTAATTTACAAAAAAAACGAATTAAAATAAAAAAACTTCAAATTATATTTTACAAAAGTAATTGTACACTCTGTTAATTAGCTAACATAATACCTACTACTGACAAGTTTAATATTTCGCTTGATTCTCCTTTAACATTCAGAACAGCTTTCACTCTTCTTGCTATTGCATAAATGCTTTTGTAAGAGCTGTTGGTACGAGGGGTTTTCGAAAAGCAAAAATACAATGCCGCATTTTCGGTACCCGGCATGCACACAATTCACTGTACCCTAAACTCACAGTCACAGCTTCATAAAGAGATGTTACAGACACTTCAGGTACGATTTTATGCAATTTTTTCAATGTGAGACGCTTATTTACTCGAATAGCTTCCTCCATTTTTTGAAGAAGTTCATCGGAGATCACAGATGGCCTACCGTTCCTGTATTCGTCATGAACAATGGAAAACGTATACGTAACAGAAGAAAACGTATGATGGTACATACTTCACATTTGGGATTCTGAATTAACGCAGTCATTATAAACACGTGCTACACGAACCAGACTCATCGTAGAAATAACGAGTCACTGCGAGGGAAAGGCCAAAGGTTCAAGGTCACAATCTATGTTGCCAACGTGCTCATTGAAACTTTTTATTTTCTGCTGTCTGAGGTGTATCTTTACTCTCCGAAAACACCTCTTATTTTCAACCACTTTTCAACCAAAGCAATGAATTGACCTCCAAGCAGGTATCAAATCTGCAGCCTCCACTTTCATGATAAGAGCTCCATCTGAGCTATGCAAGGAACTCTCTCACTTTTTAGAAAATCATCCTTTTGTTCCTCCCGTTCGAAAATCGCGAACAACTGCACCCCACTGCTAGTACTGCTAAAATTATTACTTAAAAAGTAATTAATTAGTTGAACTTTATATGTGCTATTTGGTTGAAACAATCAAGAATTCCTAAACAACAATTGTAAATAAGTGAAGCAAGAAAAATATCGCAAATAATTCGTAAAAATTGTTCATCCAGAAAATATTAGAAGAACTTAAGAAAAAGGGCCAATCTTAAGAAAAAGTTACCTGATTAATTACCTAAAAAGAGCTTTACATGAAGAATGGTTGACAACACCATTGTTGAGTGTATAATTATGTCATAAGGTTTTTTTTTAAGTTTAAAAAAATCAGATCGTAGTCATTGTTTCTATGATAATTGCTCCTTAAAAACACCCTCACAAAATCCTATATTTGTAAGGGTGTACAAAGACTTTTGTGACGCACTGTACATAAATATATAAATTTTCTATATCAAAAAACCATTAATAAGTGGGGCCAATCTTAAGAAAAAGTTACATGATTAATTACCTACACAGCTTTACATAAAGAATAGTTCACAACACCAACCATGCAATCTATGCTATGAATGCTGGTCATTACTTCGAATGCTAAAAGAAGACCAAGGAAATACTAAACTTGACATTCATTATTAGGTATTATTTTGGTTCATTAACAGAGTGTATAATTACGTCATAAGGTTTTTTAAGTTTAAAAAAATCAGATCGCAGTCATTGTTTTTATGATAATTGCTCCTTATTAAGACTGTTTTCTTAGAAATTAATCATTCCATTTAACAAAATCCTGTATTTGTAGCTTTAACAATCTATGATCGAACCAAAGACATCGTTGGAGACATTAAAAATTAATAGTAACTATAATTATATTTCGTACGGAAAATAGTTAAAATTGGGACAATAATATTTAGAACACTAAAACTTCATATAAAAAATTACCCACCGCTGTCCCATTAAAATTATTACTTAAAAAGTAATTAATTACTTGAACTCTATGTTCTATTTGGGTGAAATAATCAAGAGTTGCTAAACAACAATTGTAAATAAGTGAAGCAAGAAAGTATGGTAAATAATACGTAAAAATCATTCATCCAGAAAATATGAGAAGAGATTTAATAAAATTGGGCTGCAATGGACAATAAGCCGAAAAAACCACTAAGAAGAGGGGCCAATCTTAAGAAAAAGCTACTTAATTAATTATCTAAAGAGCGCTTTACATAAAGAATGGTTGACAAGACCCTCTACAGAGACATTGGTGCAATCCATCCTACGAATACTGAATGTCACTGTGAATGTTAAAAGAATTGGCATTCATTATTAGGTACTATTTTGGTTCATTAACAGAGTGCATATTTACTTTATAAGGTTTTTTAAGTTAAAAAAAAATCAGATCGTAGTGATTGTTTTTAAGATAATTGCTCCTTATTAAGCCTATTTTCTCAGAAATTAATCATTCCATTTAAGAATCTTGTATTTTTGAGGGTGTACGAAGACTTTTGTGACTCACTGTACATAAATATATGAATTTTCTATATCAAAATTAATTAATTATTCAGTTCCTGACTTTCAAAAAGTACCTTTAGCAATCTGTGATCGAACAAAAGACATCGTTGGAGACATTAAAAATTAATAGTAACTATAATTATATTTCTTACAGAAAATAATTAAAATTGGGACACTAAAACTTCATATAAAAAAGCACCCACTGCTGGTCCCTAAAATTGGGTAAAATTATTACTTAAGAAGTAATTAACTACTTGAACTTTGTGTTATATTTGGTTGATATAATCAATTGTTCTTAAACAACAATTGTAAATAAGTGAAGCAAGAAAAGTATTGCAAATAATTCGTAAAAATCATGCGTCCAGAAAATATTAGAAGAACATTAATAAAATGGGGCTACAATAGACGAATAAGCCGAAAAACCATTAATAACTGGGGCCAATTTTAAGAAAAAGCTACTTAATTAATTACCTAAAGAGGGCTTTACATAAAGAATGGTTGACATTCACCCTTTACGAAGATATTGGTTCAGTACATGCTATGGATACTGGTCATTATTCTGAATACTAAAAGAGTTGGCATTCATTATTAGGTATTATTTTGGTTCATTAACAGAGTGTATAATAATTACTTTATAAGTTTTTTTCTAAGGTAAAAAAAAATCAGATCGTAGTCATTATTTTTATGATAATTGCTCCTTATTCAGACTGTTTTCTCAGAAATTAATCATTCTATTTAACAAAATCCTGTATTTGTGAGGGTGTACGAAGACTTTTATGACTCACTGCACACGTTATATGTGAATTTTCTATATGAAAATTAATTAATTACTCATTTCCTTTGAGATAGGACCTTTGAAATAGAACAATCTATGATCGAACAAAGACATCGTTAGAGAAATTAAAAATATAATTTCCCCAAAATAATAATAAAGAACAATATTAATAAATAATTAATACTATTAAATATAAGTATTAAATATTACTTATTTTAATTATTAAATAATAATATTTCTCTAAAATATAACAAATTAAAAGTATAATAAAAAATATAATAACTATATTTCCTACAGAAAGCATTCAAAATCGAATCAATAATATTTAAAACACTAAAACTTCATATAAAAAAGCAGATTCGTAGGATAATTGCTTGTATTCTTTTACAATTTACGAAGACATGCTATAAATAAATTATATCAAAGATTTTCTAGTAAATAAATTTCTTAACATTTATTTTTTCTTACTTATTAAAATGGCCTAATTCCTGATTTGGTACTCCTTAACAGTATGAATTACTTTCTAAATGTTACAATACGGTATTTGAAATTTGTATCAGTACAGGAAATTGTAACTGCCAATTTTTATTTTTTTTTAAATAGGATATATCAACATCAGTTAGGTTTAAGAGACTTGTGGTTGCATTAGAAACAACCTCAACTTTGGAGTTAGTTTAAATGACAAGGACACATTTCATGCATTTGAGTGTTATTGGAATAGGTACAGTGTGTGAAGATGATGTACGTCCACCTGGTTTTTTATTCATAACTTAGTTAGTACTACACCGATCCGGGTGAAATTTTTGTGGTAATTATACATTAGGCCCTCATATTTGTGTATAAAATTTCAGGCCGATATCTCTCGTTTTAAGAAAGTTATATTAAAAAAATCAAAAAGTGACCATACAAAAGCATAAAGGTGATTTATGTCCACATAAGAAATTTAACACAATAACAATTATA
>JAWQRM010000013.1:0-44760 GCA_033557675.1 Coptodactyla brooksi
GGCAAGTCGTTTATAAGGAAAGACCTCTAAAAGGCACGTAAACGCACTAAAACGCAACGAATATAGAGCGCGCCGAGAACACGTGTGTTCGCACTCGTGACCTCAGACGAACTCCTTTAAATTAAACGTTTTGTAACCCATTTAAAATAAATTTCGTTCTTAAAAACATTTTTAAGTTCTTTTAAAAAACCCGCGTTAACCTGCGAAGACGTTAAGTATACCGTGCTGGAAAATACATCTTGTCTGATACGGGTATCGTATCATCGTCTGAATGGCGGACGAGTCAGGTGATTCCGGATCGCACGACAATTAGTAAATCGTGCGCTTACTTCGACAGCTTTGACGAACGCACATCTCAACCGTTTTTGCAATCGCCGAGAGGGTTCAAATTATCAAGTGGTATTTGAGCGGCAATTCTTTGGTAGAAGTTGTAAATTTATTCGCAGTTGCTTTCGAAAATCGGCTAGTTACATCGCGTCGAACAATATTACGTATTGTCAATGTGTTCGAAACGATAGTTTATGCGACATTTTGTCGTATATGTCACTCTATATTTGAATGAGCTCAAACTTAAACGTTCGAAAAGAGATGAATGAACATTTATTGGTAATAGTTAAAAAATAAGCGCACGTAAGACGATTTCAACCAGACATGAGTACATAATTCCATGACATTAGAAGTCTTAATCTAAGGACTTGCGCCGTAGATCAAGCGAGCTCGTGAGGTAGAGGAGGGTCACGGGCTCGTGGTGGGAGTGTGATGTGAATCTGCTATAAGACAAGAAAGATTTTCTTATACGGTATATATATGTCGAACTGATTTCTCGGGCGTTGACCCGCGTTTCAGCTGGTCCTGATAAGAACTAAAGTTTGCTCGAGATATCAATAACATCATATTCACGTTTTCTGGAACTCGTGGATCGCAGAATGCATTTTTGGGTGGATTCGGGTTGCCTGTATAGGCCTGAGGGAAGACCCTTCCTCGCATGTCTGTCTCTAATTGGACCGATCTCGACGGGGCTGATGTCTGCGGTGCGTGTGGTTGGATGTGGGTACTGAGATATCTGGTTCTTTCGGTGGTGTAGGACATTCTATGATACACTATTTATTCCATTTCATGATACAGTAGAAGAAATGTAATGAGTTGGGATAGACTAGTTCACATCAAAATAATGAAATGCCAAAATTGCTTTGATCACCATATGCCATTTCTCTTATATCTAATGACATCTTATGAACTATTTAACATTAATATAATGTTAAATAGTTCATAAGTATATAATATGAACTATACGTTATATACGTTATGTATACGTTATATACATAATACGTATATAATTTAACATTAGTTTAATGTTGTGTATGCGTAGAACGGATTTCTCAATCTTTACAGATTGTTGGTGAATTTTAGCTATAAAGAATTATATGTGAAAGGGATTTACAGCAGTAAATGAATTTCTATGGTTTTTATCTTTATGAGCAAATAACGAAAGGTATTAATTTAATCTTCAAGGGTTAAAGTTGATGTCGTAATCAGCCCTTCTAAATGTCGTCAATACTTGGCAATAAACCTGAACTCTAAATTAACGTTCCACATTCACGCCAAAATGAACGAAGCTAAAATGAAAGCTAAACAACGAGCTAGCCATTTCCGAGCGCTCAATTTCAAGGAGGAGGGCACCAACCTTAGGCATCAACCCTAATGAGGATGCCTTGAGGGCATCGTCATTAATGACTCAGAACCTCAAAGCTCCAACACTGCTTCAAGGCTCCAAAGATCTGCAAGTTGGAGAAAGAACTTGCTTGAGAACAATTACCAAACTGCGTTACCAAATCAATCCTTTATATAAGATATCCAACGAGGACCTTTACCACGAAACCCAACTGCTACCGATCCATGAACGACTTAGCACCACACTTCTAACCACAGTAAGCTCTATATGAAGATCATACCACATTAACACTGGTAATATTTCGAAACTCCTACCGCAAATAGGAATGGGTCATATCAGACAAAACCAAGAAACCTTCCGATGTAATATATATAGTATATATTATAATATAAACAATTGTTCTTGAGACTGGAATAAAGACATTCTCTCTTTCTATTAATTTAATAATCTCATGTGCAGTTGCTTTATTTGTTTGTTTAAAACCAATAAACTGTTTACTTGTCAATATACATTGTTACAACAAAACAAGTTAATAGTAATGGGTAATAGTGGATATTGCAAATGATTTCGATTTCAACAAATTGCTCAAGCGTAATGTGCTGATAATGCGACCGCGGTGCCATTATCTAGAACATAGATATAGAATACACAAACAGTTACTGTTTGTATATTATAGATATCCTTATTATTATTATGTAATTATTGCTAATTATTTGTTAAATTTTTTAATGGAATGTGGTTATTAATATTATATATTGTATTTGCACTAGCTATGCGAGAAATTTACAAATATGTGATTTTTAGTAGGCCGTAGAAGGAATTACTTAGTTCCTTGGCGGAGAGTACGTCTTTTATTCTAAAGAGCTATGAGTAGGATATAAGATCAGAACATATTTTTGTAGAGTAACGTCAATACTAATAGAATAGTTACTATTACTAATGGTAACTATTATATTACATCAATTCACTACATTAAATATATTAATTATTTAATGCAGGTACTCCTCACATTACGACTACGTTCCATTCCCACGACCACGTCGTTAAGTGAATTGGTCAATAAGTGAGGAGCTCGCGCCGGGGATATAGGATCGTTGTAAAATTATAGAAATTATGCAACAAACTTCAAATCTATTCATAAAAAGATAATGTACATACTATCATTTGTTCATTTGATTATTTGGAGCTGAAGGGGGTATGGGTAAGGGAGATGACGATGAAACAGAAATTGTACCTTCAAGAGCGGAGGTGCTGGATGTAACAGACAAAAAGAAACTCGTAAGTGTGGTTCGCTTTATAATCTTCCTTCTTTCTTGATAAATATCTTTATAGCACTTTAGAAGTTCACTCATCCCACATTCAACTTTATTAAAACGTTCAGAATTTGGATCCATAGCCTCAAGTTCCAACATAACCACATTAATTTTGGTGATCACACCAGCTGACCCATGTACTGTGAATTTCTTGTTCACATTTTCAGCGTTTTCCTCTTCTTCCTTTTCCTAATATTTCATCGCTTCTAACTATTAAATCCTCATTTATTAGTTCTCTCTCGTTATAATTCACTAATTCAGCAGTGTTCTACTTCAACATCTAAATGATTCTCATTGGCAAGGCCCGCAATTGTTCGAATTCACTTCATTTTGTTCAAAATTATCATACGATTTGATACTGTTCGCGAAACTTTTTATACATTTTTTCCATATATTTTGCATACACCTATGTCACTTCCTCCCAAGCCAATTTAATGGTTTTAATGCAATTTAAAATACTGCACGATTTCCAAAAATTATGAAGGGTTACTACATCATTGTTTGTTGCTGCTCTAGCTTGAGGGAAACTCGTGCGCAAATAAAATACTTTGAACGTAGCTATAGCGTCTTGATCTTTTGGGTGCAGGACAGCAGTTGTGTTTTTAGAAATATATACTGCCTTTATGTTTGGGTGTAGATCATCAACATGGGGTGGCCTGGAGCATTGTCAAGCAGGACAATAGTTTTAAAAGGAACTTCCATTTTCGAGCATTAATACTGAACTGAGGAAATGAAACAGTTCAAAAACTAATCTTTAGATAAAGGTTGCGTTATCCATGCCTCTTTATTTACATCATAGTAAACGAGTAGACTGCATTATGTTGAGGTTACAAATATGTAAAAAAACCGCTTGTCGAAATGAATCTTACTCAAAAAGTGCGCAGCAAACCTATAGTACGCTCAGTGCACATGACACCATTCGCCACTGACCAACACTCAAGGTGAGAAAGAGGATTCCCCGAATTATAGATCGAAACTCGATTGGTTAGTAAGTGAGAGTTGTCGTTAAGTAGATAGTTCGCAAGGTGAATGATAACTTAAATAATTTAGTGACAATATTGATTACAACGCTTCTGTCATGAACGCCATAAAATGATTAATATCTGTCGGTTTGTGTAGGTACGTGGATTGGCATACAACAACGCCATTTTGTAACCAGTTAATTGATTTACATTACCCTAGGCATAGCGCTTTCCATTGATCGTTCCTGTTTCCTTCCACACCACTTAAATACATAATTATGTCTTTCACCCTAACCTTCTCCGCTAAATATAATCGTTTTGCATATAAATTTGAAAATTAGAATCTTAATTAGAATCTTCAAAATCAATCGGATTTGTCATTGAAGTTTAAGTTATTATATATACTGGATGGTACGTTTATTGCCTACTGAAGGCTATTGCCAGATGGTCTGTAAAGATATGCTGACGATTGACGGAATGGAGAATTAAAATTCAACGATTGGTAATGACGAAACAGTGCACCAAACTAAATATTTTGTAACTGAATATTATGACATGCTTAAGCTGAATAATGTACCTTAAGTCTACCTGATTAAGTCTACTTCTGACATAAATACCTACTAAATCAAAATTTTTCTAGTAGAAGTCTAAATAACATTTCTGAATTATCATATATGTCATAATATATATGAGTGACATCATATATATTATAACACAGGTATTCAATGACGGTGTGATATAGATGCTTGTAACGTGATAAAGTTTAGGGCTTACCTTCTTTGGAACGGTTTGTGCCATTTGGACTATCTTGTCACTTAAAGATGTATTTTATGAAAATACGATTTGATCGGTTAAAATCCGCAGTTAAAATATCACATTTTTTCAATATTTGATCCATTATTAATTTAGTTGTATGGTAGTGCCATATTTTCAGCCATTGGAATTAACTGCGGATCTTAATAGATCAAATCTTATTTTCATAAAATACATCTTTAAGTGATAAGATGGTCCAAATGGTACAAACCTTTCCAAAAAAGGTAAGCCCCAAAACTTTACCACGTTACAACCTTAACTTTACCAAAACTTTACCACCTTTGCAAGTTGCGGACAAAAAACGATACACTTATAATATAACTGTCATGTAATATTGTGTTCAAATGCCATGTAAAATCCAATTACACCATGTAATTGAATCTCATATATCAATTACATGGTGTATACTGTCCGAGTATAAATAACTAGTTTTCTGTGAATAAGGTTTCCTTCCACATAAAAAGATCTGGCACAAAGATAGAAGAAGTTCGTAACGTAGTAGTTAACATTTTAGTAGTTAACAATTTTTTCTCAAACATTCAATACTTTATTAAGATGAAAGTAAACACTTTGGTTATAGAAAAGAAATGGACAAATCGAAATGAGATTTCCTAAACAAATACAAAAATTCTTAACACACTAATGACGAATAGGTTATATGAATAAAATTCTATAACTAAGAATAATCCAATACAATTCACTGAAGTCAGTGATTCATACATAAAAGATACAGTAGAAATCGGATTTATAATTGATTCACGGTAATCACACCCTTAAAGGTTTCGAATTATATTTTCAAGAATTTACATTACAAATGTAAAAAGTACATCTTTACACGTACTATTTAAATGTTTCGATAGAATTTCGAATTTTGCCGAACAGTTGTAAAAGTAGTGAGCTGGAATCCATTCGCTTCAAACAACGCTGATTGGAACACATTAACCAGTATGGGTCGAATCGACTGTGTATGCAAACGAGTGGCGTGGTATAGGATGGATTTTACGTCCAGGCTGCCTATTTTACAATTGACAATGACTAGTGCAATGAATCTTATCTGACAGTGTTCAGTGTCAAACACACATCGACGACAGTTAAGTGCTTGTTAAATCGGTTGCACACAAACTACTGGAATACTTCTTTTGTGTTTGTGGCGAAACACATCACATATATTGCGAAACATTGTCGCGCAATGTGAGCAAATTTTACGTAGTTCTTGTTAACTTTAGCAGTAAGGCCACATTGCATCTATCTGTATTTTCGTTTTTATACCTTTATAATTACTTTTAGAAAACTGACCCATGGCGGTTCTAATGATTGATTTTCGAGTTACAATGTATAAAATTATGAGTTTTATGGCTCTAAAAGCTATAGTGGTAGTTCTGCAGCTATGGAAACCGATACTTTATTCGAGGGCTTCAAGGCTGGCGAAGAAATGTATCACATACGCTATTACAGTGTCATTGTCAATGGAGACAGTAATGCATATAAAAATTTTGGAACCTCGCCCATATCAAACTGTTGAACAAATTTAATCCGGTAATCGCCTCTTAAGAAACTATTGCAACAAATCGATAGCATTGTCAGTAAAATCAAAAATGAGTAACACAGTAATGCACCGTGTTATTCATTTTTGAGGAGTAACACAGTGCGTTTACAGACAGCTTTAATCAATACCATAGTTTATAGGAGTCAAAATGAATATCAACCCGTGGTGGCACAACGTTTAAAAATGAGTATCGACAACATCGGAATATCGACAACGTTTCCATAATGTTTTAGGAGAACACATGTGTGATCCTTACTTTTGTAAAGGGAATGAAGAACTTAATGACGAAACCTGAATTTAGAAAATGTCAAGAATTACATACTGCACATGAATACCATAAAACGATTTATGGTACAACTATGCCCCGTTTCATAACGCCTTTACAGAATAAGAGAATTCTGAAAGCGCATAATAACATAAAGCACAGATTATCATTAAAACGGGAAAGGCAAGGAATACACCAGAGAAAGCAAGCTCAATAAGATCAAGATTATGGACAAAATTCAGCACAAACTGCTTAGAGCCATTTATTAGAATTAGAAGAACAAACGTTTTTGAGTGGTTTAAGAGAGAACCTACAGAGATAAAGTTGCACTAGAACACGAAACAATTTTTCAAGTGGATAATGCGAGGGGATAATGCGATCTCTGGTTAGATGAAAGACGAAAATTGTTGACTACGAGCAACTTTTTCCCTGTATGTATTTGCACAGTACTTTTTCTTTATATGGACCACTAGTCATAGGACTTTTGTATGGTCTTTTCTTATTAACCGTCCCCTCCTTACAACATAGGAAACTTTACGACAAATCTGCCATTGCACAACTGAAGAAACAAAAGTAACATCAAAATTGATGTAAATGGACTTCTTATCGATAGCAAATATGTGCCCAATTGCCCACTTTCATACAAGATATCAATGCCTCACGTTCTTACAAATTATTATTTTGAGGTACAGTTTGGCTGGTAAAGATACAATGTTTGAAATAAAATATACTAAATTGGCATATAACACAAACATCAAAGAGTCAATAAAAGCAAAACTAAAAAATAAAATTTCCAACTTCAAATACAGAACCAACTGCATGTAACCAACCGAATGGGCTGTATATGTGTGGACAGGCAATTGGCATACAATGCAATTAGGGTACATTTGTAAAAGAAACGATTTTTGGACACAGAAAATGAAATATAAAATTGTAAAGTTTTACATGGATTGTATACTACTAAAACTCATAGATCCTAGACATACACGTTACCAATAAGAAATAATTACCAACAGAAACAATTGAATTACAGAATAAAGCAGAGACGGATTGATTAAATGTTAATTAAAAACTAAAGTGGGTAATCCTTTAGTTTGGAGCCCTAAAAACGTACTATTCTGCGCATGCTTGTGCGCAAGACGTGTTACGGCGGTTACGATTTTTAACAAAACTCGATATCAAAAGTAGACAAACTCAATCAGCTGGTTTCGTACAACGTTTTAGTATGGTTAATTTCCAGTTTAGCTCTCATATATACTTTAATTTAATTGTTTTGTTGCGTTTTATGTTGAATTTTCCAGATGTTCAGGTACAGTATTCATGAAACTGATCTCCTATATGGAAGTAGATTGTTTATTGGAGACAAATACCAAGTAACATTTCTTAAAAATAGGTTTGATTTAGATGGCAATTTTTAACACGTAAGCTGACGAGAGCTAAATAGATGAATTTTGTGTTATTTGTTAATGTAAATTTTCAGATATTTCACATGCCTTGACAAGCTTCAGTGTCTATTGTTGACGCTGTAGATGTATTACACATTTACAACAACTACAAAGTCCATGAGGATATTTGAGTATCGGATTTCGTATTTAGGTCAACCATCGTATCAAAGCAGTGGCCTGGTAAGGGAAGATTAATTCATAATATGAATTGTCAAGCCTACCAAATACCAATATCCTTTGTCATACAAGCTCAATTAAGAGATAGTTTCACGTGGACGTGCAGATGTAAAAGGAGGTTATGCAGTCAATTTGAAGCGTCCAGTATGCTTATCACCTCCTACATCCAAGAGTTTATTTAGTGCAACTCTGAATTCAACTCAACTCAACTCAACTATCAGTATAACTATCACAATGTTTTAGTTTCTTTTTGGGTGATGTTTACCAATCACAGTACCCAGTTTAGTTTTATTTGTTTTTGATTTTTTTAACATTTTAGTTTCTCGTTTCCTTAGTTTTGGTTAAGCTTCATGAAATATCTCGCTGTTTTTCTGCAAAACTAACAATAAGATCTGGTACTCACACATACAGATGTCCCCAAAAAAATGATGTTATATTTTTTTAAATTGCATAGTATACCTTTTTCGTAAAAGCTTAATAGCATCTCCTTTATTTTTCTCGTGGTTTTATAAGAGAATTATTGAAATAAATGAGTAAATATGTTCGAGTCTAGAGTGCTATGCAATAATGTTATTTTATGCCCGCCAGTAGCTGTCATTATCAGTCATTTTCTCTAACAAATCTTGCTTGTTAGTGTGTTTAATTTTTTAAATCTTATTTCACAATTTGTCTTCAATACTACTATCGTTTTGTTGCTATTCAATAATCATGTTTTTTATTTTCTTCCCATATTTCAGTGTTACGTACCTTCGTGCTAGTGGTTTCATTTATTTTAGTTTCACGTCATTTTCCTAATTTTTGCTTTCTGGTAAAAACTACCGTATAGGGCAGAAAAGCAGCACTGTATTATGTTTTAAAGGAATCGTACAATTGAGTCGACAGTACTCTGCAAAAAAAGCATCGTTGTCTATATTGCTTCATCAATTATTTCTCAGTTATTGCTTGTGGGCCGGTTTTTGTTGCCGTCTGGTGTCTGTTGGTACTAGCATCATTTAGTTACTATTCAGCATTAGTGCCTTCATTTTACTATTTTTGGGGGTTGTACACACTTGTACCTTGTTTGACTCACTGTTTCACAAATATGAAAAGCGGACGAGACTGGGATATCCACGGTATTGCAGCCTAACAGAATTGTGGCTGCAAACGGTAAACGAAATGTTGGCGCTATGACTTCAGGGACACGATGTACTAATATGACAGTGGTAACTGCTGTATCTGCATATGGAAATACAGTACTCGCTATGCTCGTCTTTCGTTAAAGAATACAAAGACCATTTCACTAACGGTGATTGGTAACGGTGACCCTGGCTTTATTGGGGCAAGCAATGTGACTGCGTGGGGAACAGATGCAGAGTTCTTACAATTCATGCAATATTTTACTGAGCATGTAAAGCAATCTTTTAAATCCCGTGTTCTGCTCTAATTTACTGGTAGAGCCGCTGGATGTTTCAGCATTTGGACTATTAAAAAAGTACTCATGGTAATATGATATAACGACAACGTATGATATACCAAAAATAGAGCATACTCATTTCTATTAGTTGACACTTCTATAAACATAATGAAAGGTTTCCAAAAAATAGGTATCTATCCATTCAATGTAAATATTTTCACTAATTACGATTTTTCACCACCATCTGTGGCCGACCGTCCAGAATAGCGTGCATTGAACTACAATAATCAGAGCAAGACCAACATGGCACAAGCGCTGCAGCCACTGCCGGTCATCCTAAGATAAGCGCTGCAGGCTCTACCGGTCATCGTGACAGAGACGATAGTAACAAAGGGCTGAGAGTGCTTATTGCTATAATACCAGAAGCATTTTCCCCAAAAACCATTCGACCACACCCAGAAGCGAGTCCAAGGAAAACAAGTTCAGCTAGAAGAAGAAATAAAAAAGCTACTATTCTTATGGATACTCATACAAAAAATACATTACAAACAGAACAAAGCAAGACAGCTAAAAAAGTTAAGAAATCAACAATTTAAATTAATAATAAGAAAAAGAAAAGAGCCTCTAAAGGAATTCTGTAATTAAATTCAGAAGAAGACAATTATGCTTGCCTGGTTTGTTGCGAAACGTATTCGTAGGGCGTACCTGGAGAAAACTGGATACAGTGACAGGCTTGCAAGGAATGCTGATCGAATGCTGTTCTGACCTACGTTTGTGTCAATTTCGATAGCGACAATGATTAGCGATGACTAACCATCCTTTCATACTTTTGATCTAATAATTTATTACTAAACTTATATAACATAAGCATTCTATGTACAAGAAGTGTATCAATATACATTTAGATTCAGATAGATTCAGAATATGTTGTTTTGTTGCTTTTGATTTTATTTTATTGGAGAATAAGTACTTTGTATGTTACTGTACAATTAGCACTAAGGCTTTAAATATACATATATTTGATTGTAAACTACAGTTTTATTTGAGATTTATATAGTACCTCATAAACTTGCCCCACCCATACAGCTTTTTGAGCAACTTCGAACTATTGGAAAATAGCTTATATTTTCATTCTGCCACAGCTTATGAGAAGAAATTAAGTTTGTTTTACTATGGTCATTTTTATCTCTAGTACTCTTAACTAAAACACTAGTTGTTAAATTGTGAGCGCATTAATAGCTGTTCATTACTAAAATTCCCCTAAGGGATAATGTTATTTGCTGTTCAGAGATGGTTTCCTATTATATGTGTGAAAATGTGAGCTATAACATCTCCATATCACATTTTTTACCCTCGTCTGACTACCTATAAAGTAGCAGCTGTATTGCATTACCTACGAAATTTATACGTTTCTCTTATTTCTTGCCTGAGAACGGGGTAATTCGTTTCTGGTTCTTTCTCGCTCTCTGGATGTTATCGTATGCAAATGGAACGTTGTGCAGCCTCTACTAATTTTAACACAGGCTCTATATCGTAGATAGTGATTCTCCGCTGATTATAGACGCTTTGATATCCTTCCAAGCATACTGGAATGATCCCCATATTTTCCATATATTCTGTAAATATATTACTCATGATGATATTTATTGATCAATTTAATAGATCTGTAATGGAGAAAGTTAGTTGTGTTAGTTTTTGTTCTTCAAGTGCAGTTACATGAATGTTACCAATTTAATTTACTTGCTTTGATCTGATCTCTGATCACTGATCTCTGATCTGATATTGCTTTGATTTAATCCGATTTGATTTGATGTGATCCCAGGGGATCCATTTATAATTACATTTTCAATTTCATTATATTCTTCATTACAATTCTTGGAGCAAAGCCAATCCGTAGGATGTCTTGTACGTCTTGAAAAATAATCAGAACAACTTAATCTGAACATTTTCCGGACATCCTTAAGTATTGAACATATTCCAATAATACTACTACATTTATGAGCTTATTGTGTTTTAGAAATGAGTTATAAAGATGTAGAAAATAGTGAAAATTAACAGATTATGTAAGAACTGCAAACTTTAAGAAAGCGTCTGCAACAGTTTTCTAATTTTCAATGGTAAAAGTGTCAAGTAATTTTTCAAATGGTTTGCATATACCCATTAAGTACATGAACTAGCTTCAGGAGAACAATGACTTGAATCATTCGACTTCCGGTTAAATTTTATTAGGGGAGCTTTTGCGTAACAACATTGTTGGCTTCACTAATTTACAATTGAACCATTTGCGGAAGTGGCACAATTATTTCAGGATATGGAAAATTACGAAAGCTTCCCTAATGCTAAAATAATAAGACTTTAATTTTATTCAAAACCAATTTCAAATATTCTCTTAAATACGATTTGGAGCGATATACCGTATATCGCTACGCGTAGTTATGCGAATCTGCCGGCGAAAATGTTTAAAATGGAGAAAAATTGTGAAGTTAACGTGGATTCATCTTTCGACTACCAAATTTTAAAGTTTTTTGTAGTATTTATGGTTATCAGTACGTGTGTGAAATGTAAAACATATGGATGTGGTGTCGAATTTGCAAAAGCTGATACTCGACGTCTTGAATTTAAAATTCTGATACAATGTGATAAGTGTGAGCGTACACGTATTCCTTCACGTCCACAAACCTATAAGGCTTATGAAATAAATATACGATTTGTTTTTGCAATGAGACTTCTTGGGGTAGGACAATCTGCTACGCGAAAGATTTGCTGCATGGTGGATTTGCCAAAGCCTGCAGCGCAATTGCCGCACAACGTTATTGTACAAGACATTAACACTGTATGAAACAACATCTACTCGAGAAGCAGAAACAACTGAGGATGAAGCGGAAATTGCTGTTTCCGGATCTTTTCAATGTGGTTACACTTATCAGCGTCTTGACAGGGAAAGTTGTAGACTTCTTGTAAAATCATCATACTGCAAAGCTTGAGAATATTGGGAAGAAAGAAACAACACTGCTGAATATGAGGGTTGGTCACAAGAGTACAAGTATTCCACAAATCACACGGACAGCGCGGGAAGGATGGAACTGGATGGAATGCAAGGAATGATCTCACGAATTGCGCAGCGTCAAATATTTGTACTATATCTGGGACGCTGATACTAAGATGTTTAATGCTATTTTTAAAACAGGTCCGTATGATACACCGGTTATCAAAAAAGAATGTTTTTAGTGTAAGAACACGTCTTCTTACACAAAAAATAATGATCTTGGAGGAAGAAGAAATCTAGCAGGCAAACTGACTGACGAATTACAGACATATTACGAGCTAGCGGTCAAGAGAAAGAGTAATTGAACGGGAAAAATGAGGTAAGCAATCTGGGCAACATTTTTCAACAAAATCTTAACTGACGAAAAACGACAGCATGAAAATTGTCCTCTTAGAGAAGATTCGTGGTGCTTCGAGGAGGTATGCTACCGACACAATAAAAGACCACAAACATAAGGCGGATCCTTAAAAAAGTCCGAGGTGTTATTCGATCCATATACGAAGCGTTGAGCAAAGATGATTTGTTATCAAAATGTGTTGGCGGCTACACTCAGAACTCGAATGAAAACTTGAACACGCTGATTTGGAAGATTGCTCCAAAGGAGACTTATAGCGGCACTGCCATTGTTAAAATTGCGATCTTAAAAATAATAAAAGTTCTTATTAATATTCGGGTTTTTCGGGCTGTAGGGACGTATGCGATAGGTCTGAAATAACTTTTTATTTCAGACGGATTGGTTTTTATCTCTTTTCGATCTACTTAGCTGTTGGTTGTTTAGAGAAATATTTACCGACGTTCCAATTTAAAATTTTATCGGTTTACTTCCAACGTTATTAATAACTGGATCTCCTTCTATGCAAAATACCTTATTCGTTTCTCTTATTGAAGTTAGGTTGGTGTAAATTTAGGTTGGTGTGCAATAGTGGGATACTATTGATAAGACTTCTGTATCCTCAAACGGAATATTGCGGTTATCCTCAACGAGGGCGTGTACTGCCACGGCAGACTTGTCTGGTTGGAACAAGCGCGTATACAGGTATTTGATCTAGCTGGCCAAAATACGAACTATCGCCAGTTAAAGGATAACAGCTTGTTATCGAAGATAGATGGTCCCTCGAAGCCACACCATTGTCAATAGATCACCACCGCGCGCGATTATTGCAAGGGTTAGCTTGTTATCAAAGGTTGTTTCAAATGTCGATTTTGATTTGTTCTTTGTGTAAAAAAAACTATTTGCAAAGTATTTTGAATTTTGATGTTGTGCAATTAAAATTAATATTAGACTATGGATTTTAAAACATCAGGTAACTACCTTTATTGTCATATATTTATTGTAAAAAGTACTACTTCGAGAAATATTTTTTCATTAGTGGAAAACATACCCTAATTTGCTATTTTTTTTCTGAAAACTATTTAAACCGAAAGGGGTTAGTAATATTGCAGAGCTCGATAGGGTTTTGTTGTATAAGCATAAAAAGTAGACTGTATGTATATCCTAAGCTATGTTAAATCAAGGGCCAACTTAGACCAACTTTCGATTTATGGTTGTTTAAAGTCAAGTAGTCCGAAAAAATGAAAGAATATCATTCCACAATAGATATTTTTTTTGTTTTAAGCCCACCTGGAATACGTAGAATAACTCGTAAAGAAATATTTGATGTCATGAAGAGAATGTCAAAAGGTCCGCTCCTTTTGTGCGTCATAAACGCGCCGTATTAAAAACACTAATGAACAGAGCTGAACGCATCAGTGAACCTCATCTTTTACCAAAATATCTACATCACCTAAACACTACTTTGCAAGCGAATGCGTATTCAAAACAAGAAATTAAGAGAGCTTTTTGTCCTACAAGATCTTCGATTTATGACGCTGTGTCACCTATAAGAGGGCACTGGATTTCTACAAAGCTGAAGTAAAAAGGCATCATATAAATTTCCTATTTACCGACTGCTCTTATTGCCGGCATACGAAAAACTAATGTTTACGGTTTAATGATTCAAGAAAATAGTAATCTCCGAGCCAGGATTCGAACTTGCTGTCGTCTAGTTTAAAACAGAAAATTATAGATTCACATCCTGGCTTGGAGGTTGGAGGTCATAGTTTCTTACTTCGAAAAACAGCAAAGGATTAATTACAAATTACGGCGAAACCGAATCTTTTTTTAGCAAGAGGAAGTTTATTTCTTGGATATAATACACAAAAATTAAATTAAAATGCAATAAAGCTATTATTTGAAAATAATCCGATCATCTAAAGAAGTATTATTCCATTCCGCAATGAAAAAAGGTGCTTTCAGCCGAAGAGATGGTTATCCTCGAATTTCGATGAAAATCCTCTTTGTAGAACCTTAGCATAGCAGAATCTTCCATCCGTTGTAAAATTAATTAAACCTTTTTGCTGGGCATCCGATATCCAGTAAAAAGGTCCCATCTCTTCTGCGTCCTACGTATCATATATCGTGAAGTTGAATATATTTGACCACATGCGTTAAATAGTTTGCAGTGGAATATTTTTTCACATTTCCGTACTCCTCTTGACAATGACAGAAACTCTTAGGAAATATATTTAAAGCGAAGGTGAGGTTGTACAAAGTTGAACGACAGTCTACTTTGAATACTTTGGATAGCGCTGACTGCTGCGGTGCACACTTTGGATACAACTGGCTGTACAGGATGTTGCAAAGTTTACGCCCCGGTTTTATTATAAGCAACCGAAAACGAAAATTTGAACAGATGATCTCAAAATCGGATGTAATGAGGTTCATTTTGTGATTTTGTGTTATTAATTATTATTTTTGTAAACAATTTGTATTAACAATGATTGCTTATATATGATTTTCCTAATGTATTTCATTAATAGAATATCTAACTCTAACTTTTTATCCCATAATTTTGTTTATATTCAGAGATTTTAAATTCAATGTAAACGTGGTTTTATATTAAATATGAAATCTTCGACTTACTGGGATTATCCTCAAAATATTACAAAATTTCGCGATATAACTGGGCCACGCCATGTTAACATTTTCGCTATACGTATTTTTAATGGTAGCACGTGGATAAAAATAACGTCTATAATTAAAGTTGTAGGTTGGAACTTTTGCCTTAGTAACAAAGTTAAACAAAGTCTCGACTAAATACCAAGACTACATCAATGATAAATCGTTGACGATCATAGAAACGCATATAGAAAACTCACATAAATCATAGAAAATAATTATTTCGAAAATGTTATTGCTAACCATTAGATTATTAGAACATCATATGGAAATGTTGTGGATTAAAGCGGCTAATGTGGTTCTAAACCATTGCCTGTCGTAAACCGCTTTCGATTTAATCATTTAATAACATATTGTGGCTATTAAAACGAAAATAGGCAAAGAAAATATTTCTTAACGTAAGTTATTCACAAAAATAAGGAATTTTTAAATTTGATTTGATTTGGTTATGTTCGTAAAAAGAAACACCGATGACGTAATCAATTTCATTTGCAAAACGAGAAAAATATGTCTTGCTTATAATATACCACAGTACGTGTCAAGCAAAACCCTCTTTCAAACTCCTAGTTTCATTTCTCGCTTACTCAATAAAATGCCAAGTTTGATGCACCCTGTACATTGTTATGACAAATACTACGTATTGTTATATAATCTTCAGCATATTAGACTTCCGATATTGGTCTTCTAGGAAATGCCATTCAGCTGGTTCTTGATAGAAAAATGAAAGATGATATTTGTGACGATTATCCAACAAGGCGCCTGACGACAAGCTCAAATTTGTTGGGACCGACGAGTATCTATCCCCTAACATCGGGATCTTCAATTAAACATCTCGTTTCTATCACGTGTTTAAGTTTCTGATATAAAAGCTATTTGTCATCACATCGTTGCCCTATGATTGCTAATGAATTAGAAACCAAGAAGATTTTGCAATCCGTTATCATAGCAATCGATATATCTGTAGGGTTTTTACAACTTCTGTGTTACAAAAAAATAATCATACTGATAATTACGCTGACTTCATCATGTTCACAGAATCGGTCACACTTCGAGTGCCGAGAGGGTCAAATCTAACCTTACAATTTTATAACTGTTTGAATCCACAAGCTACCATTGCAGCAAATTGTAATGGTTTAAGTTTCATGAAATACGGGCATCGTTTCGTTTAGAGAAGTCAAATATGCTGAAATATGTTGAAGTATTGTGGATACAGCAGTACTAAATTGAAATGTTCGAATACAGCCTATTGCATATAGTTTCTAATTTTACATGCAGAAATGCAATGAGTTATTTCCATTAAGTCTCTCATATACGCAGCTCTGCAGCTACGTATAGTACATGAAATAATTTCGTCGCGAATTGTATCTCTTAATATTTTACCTCAATGTACCTCCGTAATCCCAAACATCATCAGAAATCTGCCAACTTATGTGAATTCAGGTTACGGATAGCTATTTAATCCTTCTGTGCTCCTCGCGTTAGTATGACCCCAAACGAATTTTCAAGTTCTATAACTTTGTCATCTTTCATTATTTATTTCCAAGATTTTGTGACTGCTAATGCGTAAAGTATAATATTGCCAAATACTTTTAGAAGAAATTATTATTACATTTTTGAAACAAGATTGTTACATATATAGCCCTCGGGTCATTATTACCCAAAATGTGTAATGTAAAATCATGTAAATAGGGAACGCGGACAGCGCACTTCAGTTTCTTTATGTACAGTGTTGGATAAGCATCATCATAAATAATGGCGAAACGATTTCTATGTCCTGAAGAAATAGCAGAGATAGAAGAAAATCATACCAGCGACGATACCGACTGTATGGTATGCCATATCGAGAGTGAAGAACATTCTATCTGCCTTTCAAGTTATCGTGAACTCTACACTTATAACTCTACACCTATTTTTCGTGCAACGATGTCATTGAAATTTTTTTTATCGAATATCACGCGTTTTACTTTTTGACGATAAGGTCAATCGTTAGCAAAGGAGAGCAGGTGCCAAATTAGCGCCTGTAAGAGAGTTTTGGGAAAAGTGGATAGAAATTATACCTAAATTGTACAGTGTAGGTGCAATGTTAATGATAAATACTGTTGACGGAACAACTTGTTGGTTTTAGAGGATGCTGTCCTTGGAAACAGTATATTCTCACCAACCAGCAAAATATGGCATCAAAATGTGTACCCTTTGTGACAGTGATTGTTCCTACGTCATGAAATCTCATGTTTATACGAGAAAATGTTCGGGTGAAGCACCAGAAGAAAGTCAAGGGATGCGAGCAGTTTTAGACCTAACACATGAACTCGGGGGACAAAATGCTACGTGTGATAATTTTTTCACATCCAAAAAATTAGGTGAAATGCTTGTCAAAAGAAGAACAACGTTAGGAACGGTTAGAAAAAATAAAGCCGAACTTCCCGTGATTACAATGAGTAAAGAAGTACATAGTTCTATTTCTTATTTTACCAAGTATACCACAATTGTGTCATATGTGCCTAAAAAAATAAAAACGTTGTTCTCACGAGCACAATGCACTGTGATAAGGAAGTGAGCAGCAGGGAAGATAAGAAGCCATAAATGACGCTAAATTTTAACTCTACCAAAGGGGCGGTTGATACATTAGATTAAAGTATTGCAGCGTATACTTGCAAAAGAAAGGCAATCGATGACCTATTACTTTGTTCTAGAACATACTTGATATTAGTGCTTATAATGTATTTGTTTTATGGGAAGAAATAAATTCAAATAGGAAGAAGAACGTTCTATACAAGAGAAGACTATTTCTGGAAGAATTGGGCAAACTCATGGTAACTCCCTATATGATGTCACGAGAGCATAAACCTCATACTCAACAAGGTACTGCCGTGATAAAGAAAATTCAAGATCAACGTGGCGAAGTAGCAGTGCCGAAGACATCTGGTGCAATCAGTAAAAGTAAAAGAGCACGATGTAATATGTGTCCATCAAAATGTAACAATGAAACAAGTATAACATGTTGTAAGTATAGTAAATATTTGTGTACCATTCATGCGGTGTATTATTATCATCAGTGTAAAGATTAGATAATGGGATGTACATCAGAATTTGTTTGATATTCTCTCTTGGTTTTAGATTTAGTATTTGTATTTTTTTTTAATTACAATGCATTTTACTTTTGTTAGTAATAAGATTGCTTTTCGAGTTATTCTTGACAATCGTCCTGAGCCTGCATACATCGGGTCACTACGACACGAAGGACTACAAGTGTATAGTAAAACTAGGAAAGTAACAGGGTTAATATAAGTGGCGCATCGACATGGCGATATTGATGCCGCCCTTGGAATGAAAAGATTACCTCAATGGTTGAGCAACAATTGAAGTACTTTTTCCATTTATGGATGTTTAACCTATTTTGAAAAATTGTATATATTTGCTAAAGTATAAAGTGTGTATGAGTGAGTACAGTGATTATTATTATTATTGCTAGTATGCAATGTGTGCAGTGTGTTTACTACACACACTAATGTAATTTAAAATTATGACAATTGCAGTTAAAACTTTACCGAAAGAAAAGATTGCGTGCACAGCAATTTCCAAGAAAACCCAGTCTAATACAGGAACTATTTTATATTATGTACAATATTTTCGAAATTGCAGAGAAAACATTATGGCGACTGGAGAAGAATCACAATTAGCGAAAAGTTAGCGGTGACAATCATCAACATCTTCGTTTATAGATCGCGTATTAAGTGTATACTTTGGTTATTCTTTATCTATTCTTTATGTATTTATCTATTCTTTATATAAAGGTTCCTCCAAATAACAAAAGTTCAACAGAAAGCGAAACAGGTATCCGTGTGAAACGTCAGAAGATAACAACAAAATAAGTTATTATTCCGTACATAACTTGTATAATATACGTAGGTTTATTATAAAAAAATGTATGCTATATCGTACAATACTAGTATCTCTGTTTCAGATGCTCCGCGTGTTAATACTACACAAACACTTATTCCTTTGTAATAAATAATCTTACTCCTTTGATGACGTATACCTGCGTGTGCTGTTGCGTTAAATTGCTCAGTTAAACCATTAGCTTCCGCGTGATAGGCAGTTATAAATGTTGAGTGCTTACATAAAGCTCTTAATAGCTACGTAATTTATACCAAAGGGAAACGTTTTCGTCAATCGCTTAATGCCGTTTTCCCACAACCGTATCTACAAAGCAGATCTATATCAGGAAAATAATTGAGTGGGTATTACTAGTTTGAATATCTACTAACGTAATTAACTAGATTTTCATAAAATCATATATTCATTAGTGATTAATTGTATTTTTCCGAATGGTTGAAGGGTAAACAAAAGAGTATGTCAGTTGACGTTTCATTTTTTTTATGTGTTCCAACAAGAACAGGTATTTTTGAGTTTGTCTATAGCGGTGATAATTGGTTAACTTTATTAAAAAGCAAAAAATTCCAAATCCACAACAGATTTAATAAGACAAATCATTTAGTTCACCTAAAGTACAACAGACTAATATGTCCAGCAAAGCTTTTCGTATGACCACCCTAAATCAAAACCATTACGTTATCGCATCGAAGTAAAGCAAATTGGAAGATTACACACCCGAAATGAGCTTATTCTGCAACTGCTTAAAATATTATTTATCGGAAGCGATTAGAAATAAAATATTGCCGAAACATAAAGCTTACATGGATATTATATGCCTACATCGTACATAAAAATGATTTCTTGCGACACCGCGCGAGACACTGAATTGCGTCGTAGCACGTCTAAAAGCTTGTGCGTTCGTAAGAGCAGAAATTTTGATAATAACTCTGGATACTCAACTCTGTGGTGCATCCTGGACTGAGAGCGGACTTTTCGCCGATACTATGAAAGTTTCAAGTGTACATAATCGAACATATGTATCGGAGATTGGTCGTAGAATTCAAACGTATTTCATCTTTTGATATCGAGCTCAGACATGACTTTCTTACGGGCTATAAAACTACTTTAAAAAATGCTTTATAAAAGGTACCAATCAAGGGCGTAACGTGACGAATGATAGTTTTACAGTGATACTTTAATTTTTCAGTAAAATGCACTTGTGAGTACTATTACTTTGCAAATTCCAAATAAAAAGTGTTGTAAGTTTCAGATTATCACATGAACTAGCTAATATTTTCATTGCTTTCCAGATATCCTCACAAAATTTCCATATTGTTGCGCATTTTTTATTTATAATTCAACCTGTCATTGAACCTGCCCATGAGTGACCTCAGCACCGTGCGCATTGTCTAGCACAACACTTTGGTCGGTTTTGATTCAATCTATTTTTTTCCAAAAGTTTTGGAAATAATAGCATAGTTCCAGAATTTGCATCACAAATGCTAGTAAACTGTTATATCTCCGTTAAGTAGATAAAGCACCAGCACTTATCGAAGCCCAACAGTCCGAGACAATAGTCAGAAAATAATTCATGACAGTACATCGAGATTTACTCTGAAGTAGGCGGGGATTTACGACTGTTCCAGTTAACGTTGATGTCTTCTTTGCTTTTACGTCACGGTCCAATGTGAGCTCTATTTTACTGATTGTACTAATACAGGGGTAGTAGCTCGTCGCAAATCTATAAATAAGTTAGCATATACTCTGTTATGTTATTTTACACGAAAAGTTTTGGCAAGCTGTTATGAAGTGTTTCATGCTGTTCGTATACTGCATATTACATGCTACAGTGTTACACGGTGTACAGATTGATTGTAGTATAAGATTTACAGCATGCGCAAATTACGTTATACTATGTAATACAACAAAATGTATCTACTAGTAATATCAGTCCAAATATGAAACTAAAAGTGGAACTAGTTGTACGACCGCTGCATTCATGTAGTGCTTAATTTATGTAATTTAAAGACAAAACTTTTGTAATTTACAAACACATCTTCACAAAATCCTGTTAGAGTGTAAGTAGGAGCAGCGTGGAGTTGGTTAATATTTACGGTTAGCAAATCTATCTCATCTCAGCGACCCTCCGCATTAGATTAATAACCAGCTGGAGCTATGCGCTAACCTTTAATTATAGGGGTATATTTGCAATTAGACTATCTGCACATCTCTTCCGTCCCCACTTCCGGTAATTAGAAATTAATTAACTACACCGCGAGTAAATTCTGCTGCGGTCAAAGCAGGTAATTAGCGAACCTCGACAAAGACTCTGATCGCAATCTGTTTGATTTTGTGCAACGTAAAAAGCGCAATGGAGATTGTTACTGGACAAACAATTATAGAAAAGATGAAAATGACTTTATTTTATTACCGCTGTCAAAAAATGGCGAATCTACCTCAAGCATGAAATATGAACACTTTCCCGATAGGTCGATTCCGCACGATAAAATCTTAAACAATATAACGAGGAATTAGCGATTAATAATGATTTCACTGAAATCATCTACACTGCCGTCGTCACTGCGCCGGAATGTGAATATGAAAAATATTCCATATATTTTCATTAACTATTTATAAATTTATGATATTATTTATGTATTACTGTTATACTTACCTAACCACAAATATGCTGTATATTTCTGTAGATTACTGTAAGTTTACAATTTAAATGCAGTAGAAGGGACAGTATAATAGTACGAAGAATCTTATAGAAATATCCATCCCATGCCCACAATGCAGCTTGTAAGCATGTTAGCTTATTGTCAGGCAAACGTTATCAAGAGTTTTTTTGCATTGAAAGATCGAATGCGTTTCGAGTACATTCGACCAATGCAACGATTGGATTTGTTATTGCAAAGACTGCAGATGGTTAAAAAACGAAGACCCAATGTACTAGGGTGGTACAATAAATAAAGTAACAGTCCTCTGACGGGGGCATAAATTAAGTCACGCCAATGGGATTGTTACTCCAGCACTTAATGCAGTTTCACGCGAAGGGCGTTCCGTTCCTGCGCCGTACTGTTCCAGGAAATGACCGGAACTGCCCTCGAAAGGTATCAGACTACATACGACTTCATCCAACTAAACCCAACGCAACCCAACCTAACCCAACTTAGCACAACTCAACCTAACCCAACCCAACCTAACCCAACCCAACTCAACCCAACCCAACCCAACCCAACCCAACCCAACCCAACCTTATAGAAGGAAAAAAAATGTTAATTTTGTAAATTTTGTACTGCAATTGGCATTTCGAAAGCAGCCTTGAGAGTTTTTATTATTATTTTTCAAGATGTAAAACACGTAACTAGGCAATAAATGGGGCAGGTTATGGGTGCCAATACACTATTGATCGCGTAAATTTTTTTCCTGTGTGTTTCGTGATTTGAACAGAAGAGAA
The DNA here is from genome assembly GCA_033557675.1 of Coptodactyla brooksi. NCBI lineage: Eukaryota > Metazoa > Arthropoda > Insecta > Coleoptera > Scarabaeidae > Coptodactyla > Coptodactyla brooksi. Next base: position 22,967 of record JAWQRM010000013.1, read on the forward strand.
GACGGATTTGGCGAAGCACAGTAAAGCTTTGGCCTGTGGCGTGGACAAATGCAATACGATCACCAAGATGGGGACTAGTCGATATGTGTCGAGCATAGCCGCAAGTGAGGGGGTACAGTTGGTAGAAGTTGATGTCTCATCAACATTTTTATACGGCACAAAGAAAGTTTGCGAACTGAAGAAGAGTCTCTACGGGCACAAACAAGGACTGATATGCTGGAATAAGCGCTTTGGAGAATTCTTTGTACAGTTCGAAAAAAAACCAGCGAAGCTGACCCGTGTTTATATACACGAGAAAGAAATGGTGAGAAACTCCTCCTCGTCATTTATGCAGATTCGTGAAAAGGTATTGTAATGCTCACATATCTGTACAATGCAACAATCGGACTGAGACATATTCGGGATAGCTGGAAAGTGTCGGAAGTTAATAATACTGCTTAAGCCGGGAAAGTCGTCTAATGGTGTTAAGTCGTATAGGCCGATATCGTTGCTGCCCATCACATCGAAACTCTTTGAAAAGCTTCTGCTAAAGACACTAAAACCAATAGTCGCAGAAAGAAAACTGATGGCAGATCACCAGTTTGGATTTCACAGCCAGCCCTCGACAATAGACCAGATTCATAGAATAACTGATGTGATTGAGAAGACCCTAGAAGACAAACAATACTGCTCCGCGATTTTCTTGGATGTGGCACAGGCCTTTGACAAGGGTCTGGCATCAAGGATCGTTTTATAGATTAGAAAATACACTACCAGAGAAGTATACTCAACTCCTAAAATCATACATGTCTGGATGTACCTTTAGTGAGATATGAAAAGGTTCCACAGGGTAGGGTCCTGGAACCAATATTATATCTGCTGTACACAGTTATCCAGAACAGAAGATACGACAGTAGCAACATTCGCCATAACTCGCGATACTCGCCACTACAGCAAATCACTGGAAAACTACAAAAGGTCAGTGACAAGATACAGGAATGGACTAGATAATGGAAGATAAAATTAAATAAACTAAAATCGATACATATCCATTTTATATATCGAAAACTAGATGAAGTGTCACCACTTAAATTAAGTGGTGTTCTAGTTCCATATGCCAATAGTGCAAAATATTTGGGCATGTCCCTGGATGCTGAATTAAGGTGGAATGAGCACGTGAAAAGTAGAAGAGCACGTGCTCATGAGCACGTGGGTGCATGAATTCAAATATGGGGATGTACAATTGATAGCAAAGCATGTACAAGTGATACAAAGCTATTCAAATGTGGCAAAATAAGACACTAAGGACAATCGTTGGTGCACCCTGGTGCACTCCATGAAGATCGCCTACATCGCCATCCCGACTTCGAAAATTTGCAACTTCTCGACAACGACAATCTGCACCGCCGTCTGAAGAGGAGTAAACCCTTCGACTTGATGTAGTGCGTGTTTAAATAAAAACTTGAGTGAAATAAAAGCAGAACATAGTGAGTGGAGTCTCATATGCAGGTGAGACGAGATCTATTGATATCGCTGGATGAACAATAGTAGGTTAGGCATTATTCTGAAAGAGTTTTGAGAGGTAAATTGACGGTTGTTCAGGTCTGAGCAATTTCAGTAAAAAGGGAGAGAGAAAACCTAGAGTCTAAGAATCTAGATATTGGATTAGTGGCAACAACGCATCATCAAAACTTGAAAATTCTCGTGGACGAGCCGAATTCAATATTGTTTCGAAAAAAGTCGACCATTTTCTGGGATTGGAAATAGAGCAAGATCAAAGTTTTTTAAAGTTAAACCAGCAACGATACGCAAAGAGAATTTTGGAGCGTTTTTCAATTTTATAGGATGTAAACCTGTCTCAACTCCGATCCTCAAGTGTTAAAACGCGATATCGACAAAGAGCATAATCTTCTATACAGGCAAGCAATTGGAGCTTTGAGTACTTAATGCTGGGTACGAGGCTGGACTTGGCACATAGCGTAGAATTCGTGTCGAGGAGTCTTCAAAACCCATAGCTGAAGGATGTTGCTCGAGTAAAAAGAGTCCTCCTGTATTTGCTTTTCGCAATATTTAAAATTTTAGATGGATCCAAACGAGTTACTCCGCAATCAGCAGTATATGGTAATAACACCATATTCCAACTTTTGACATTTCTTATTGTAGCAACCTTTGTGAGATACCGATATGATTATTAATTGTGTGTTGCGTCGATCTGGAAGTTCCTATTTGAGTTAATCCGTAGAGACAGCGACTGTATTCGTTGACTTATAAAACGTGGTACCCTACACATTTATTTTTTGCATGTTAACCTACACTCGCAAATAGCTATTGGTTACTTTTTAATCCATGAAGAAATGCAAATGAAATCATTTTTTTACAGTTTTTTACTCGTCGTTAGTTAATCCTGAACGCTTCTTTACATGTATACCAATTTATATTTATAATACATGTACACCAATATACCTTTGAATATCTACCCTATTTTCGTACGGTTGGAGCATATTATATCGATATTGCTTCAAAGGATCCTCAGCGACAATAAATTGCGTGTTCAAGACATGCTAAGTGAACTGAAGCAAAAATTCGAGGATATAGGGTAGACAATAAATATGAATAGAACAAAGGTAATATGCAGATCCAACCAGCGACTAGATATACAGCTGAGTAGCAATACGATCTAGTATAAGCTCGTAGATCTTTATCTAAGCTATAAATAGATGTAGATAGCGGATTAACATGGTAAAACGTAATTACTTCTATTGCATAGCTGTCGTCTCGCATGTCTTAAAGTCCTATCTAAATAGCAATATTTTAATTAACAATATTTTTTAGCTTTAAGAAATACCAATGAATGAGAAACTAATAACTATACAATGGAGGTTGTTTTAAGACTATTTTGGAGTTTATTTGATGTCTTTATTTGCTACCCTGGCACTCCAAAACTCAATTTGTAGGAATGCTGAAGATAAGGATTCCTCTGAAAACGGAGTAATCATCAAACGAGCAGTTGAGTTTCTTCATTGAAAGAACTACATATTGAAGTCGTATCCTACTCAACACACTGCATTTGGTGCGGTTACATTATTTAGTGGAAAACTTGTAGAAATAGCTCAAAATAAGCTCAAATAAAGACAAAACTAAAGGAAACGATTAAAGAACTTATTTCACAGTTATGGTGAAAAATGGAGAAATATTTACGTAAGTTTGATCTTAAAGAAGCTGCTGACTATTCAACGTGAAAGTAGAAATAAGTCAAGAGTATATCACCACAAAATCCAAAGAAAAATTAAAATTGCGAACGAATTAAATTTTCAACAAAGGTAAAATGCATTTTGCCTTCATTGCTTCTGATGATGCCGACATGGTCTGCGAAACGTGCGCCAAGCAAATAAACTTTTCGGCTTTGCTGTAGTGGTGGTTAGTGGAGTAAGTCCCGAACTTATTCGTATATGACTCCTTATTGAACACCTAGGTATGATTTAATTGATGCAATTGTGATAATGATTTTCATCCCCAACATACAAGCAAAGTAAACTTATTCTGAAACAAAGTAAAAATCCAGAAAAAAATGCCAATAATTCCAAAGTCTTCAAATATAGTTAGCTATTATTGGTATTATTATGCGGTTAATATTCCCAAAACATTGAAATCTTTTAAGATCCTTCAAAGTGCTTCCTTGTTACGTGAAATTACCATGTTTTTATAATAAGTAAAATTCAAGTTTTGTTGAATTTTAAAGTTAAAACATGAAAAAATATTCAAACATCTTGCTGTTTGCGTGCTTGTGCCGAATGTACACTTGGAATTACTCCCCCACTTACCTCTTTACCATAAGCAACCTGGCAATATATAAATGCATTAAATAAAAAAAAATATTTCCATTATTTACTAAATTATTCTCTACAACATTATTTGTAAAATCAGTTGCTTTTCAATATTTATTATTGAAACCAACCCTCCACTGTTTCGTTCTTCATAATTTCTAAAATAGTGCTTATAGTTTCGCGACTCTGTTTTGTTAAATGCTAAAACATTACTCTCGACTTCATTACGAAGCATCATGTCTAACTGGTTGCCTGCCCAAACACATGTTAGATGATTCTGTTCAGTGACGACAAAGTATTTCAGGCATGATTTTACTGAAAGATTCAATTAAGATTGATGATTGAATTAAGAATAAAAGATTGATTCAAAAATTATTTATTTTGCAATGAAGTATTAAAACAGGTCTTCAAAGTTAATTTTTATCTAATCTAACCTAATACCTTTAGTTTATAGCTATCATCATCCAAGGATGCTGAGTAGCTTGCAATCAAGATAAAACAAAAAAAAATATATAAAATTCACAAAAACGAAAACATTACGAACCACCTTGTAGTTGGTGTATGAAATAAAAAAAGCACTTGTACTGGTAAAGTGCTAGATAACTCGGATCTGGACGTATCCTGACTTGCACAATACGCATTTTGCCGCAGAAACAAATGAGCCATTCCAGTCAAGAGAAAGTCACCGCTTAGCACATCTAGTTTATATTATAATATATTGCTTGTTTTACTGTTTGAGACATAATTAATTGTGTTTAAGCATATATAATAAATGAAAACTAAATGGAAAAGAACTTCAATATTACTACTCATTTAAGGAAGATAGAAGCAAGGTCTCAATCAAAGAACTGTTTCAATACCGTACCGGTAAGTATGTACCATATGTATTTCTTGATCATTCAGTGTATTCAGTCGTATTGACGATAATCTCCATAATCACCATCCCAAACATACAATAATTAATTAAATAAAGTGTATAGGGAAAAGTTTTAAAATTCATGCCGAGCAAGATTGTGTCGGATGAAAGCAAAATTTGGCTTGCCACTTTCCATTCCCACTTTGAATAATTTTTAGCAAAATCAAATGGGCATTTGAAACTGTAGTTATGTATTTATACCACATTATCAGCCTTAATGTCTAGTATTTATTCCGTGATGCGCATTATTTCCTAGGGAACAAGTCTGACGATTTCATGTACATTCACTATAAAATTTTGAAGGAACACAAATTGTGTCATATGTGTGCATGAGCGAAATACAATGCTATGTAGTGCAAATACGAGTGCTCTAATGCGTCCACTTCCATTTAAAATATATTAGGCTGCCTCAGTGTAGATACTCCTAAAGATGTTACACAACAGGTTGGAAGTAGTAAACCAGGAAACAGATTGCAGTAGGGAAAGACGTGACACGTGTATGGCAACCCGCACTTATTGTGTAGGATAAAATAAGTTAGGACGCAATTTATCATTCACTAAATTCCATATTTAAAACTACGTAGGGATAACCATTATACACAGTAGAATTGAATATGTAAAGTTGATGAGACTTAACAAAAATGTTCTATTTTTAATGATCATTAAACCTTTATTCCAAATTTGAATTGCTAATAATGTAAAATACCTGTGACAGCAGAAGTTGATACATGTCTTACAAACATATAAAGATTTTCGTTACTTTATAATCCTGATATCTTACTTATATATTTCGTATGAAAACGTCATATAGTCGTGGTCCCTAAAAGATCCATAATTACGTTGATACCCCTTCAATGAGCAATTTCTTGTGAGAACGAGCTTTTCATATCCATCACCCAAGTAAGGCTCAATGTTTAATGATCAACTGTATATCACGATATTCCAGTCCTATTATAAGCAAGAGGACGAAATGGTGAAATATATTTTATGTGACACTGCATTAAAGAGGTAACTGGACTGTTGCACCTATAGCTAACTAGATGACAAATGCGGCGATACTAACTATAAGCAGAATTCAAGAGAATTCGCCAAGGAAATGTCTCGTTCTTACCACATGTTCCTTGTTATGGTAAACATATAGTTTTCGATGCCACTTTTCGTTAGGTTAAGACGGGCTGTCTTAACCCATTAAGAGAAATGGGTTGAGACAGCCCGTAAAATTAGCTAATTGCCAATTGTCAGTTTTGTATCGTTTTTTTTTACATATTTCTTTTTTAATTTACCCAATATGTTTGTTTTAATACCCCCAAATAATGTTTCTGTCCTTAACTCCCTCAAAATTGGGAATTCAATTGCCATTAGCTGGAAGAAAAGATACTAAAGAAATGTTTAGGTACACATAAACGACTGTGTTAAAGGAATTAGAAAGACGCCTTGGAAATTAGAGATGAGTGTCAATGTAAAAAATATTCGAAAACATGAGGACGTTGGAACATAGCCCGCGTAGCAAGGAGCATCAAAACCCTTCCATTGAATTTATTAAGACTCTGCAAGTTGATCTTTGAGGAGAAATGAAATATGAAGAATCGACATAGATGTAATAGGTTTCTCTTGTCGGAGAAATCCAAAGTAGACGAAAACGGATTAAACTATGTACGCGATAATTTTAGCAGAAGGAACTTGAAATCAGTTGCTTTTATTTTAAGTATGGTTTATAATAAAGTAGCGGAGAAGTTAATTCAAGGCGTTTGTAGAGGTCTAAATTTGAATAGATTAGATCGAATTATAGAAAATTCGGAGAAGGAGATAAAGGAGATAAAAGAGACGGATGAGGTAAAAAAGATCGGTCGTGGCACCCAAGCGTTTCCACGTCATTCATCGTAACTAACTTTTGCCATCAACTTTCCAGACGTTGAAGACTCCATTCGATCGCAGGACGTGTTCGAGCTATTGTGTTCGAGTGACCTACACAAGTTGATCTACGTGAAAATGTCATTGAAATGTCTTTATCGAAAGCGAAAGTAGGAACAGTTGAGAGTAAAAAACAAAGTCGTTTCATATTGTGCTAGAAATGTAGTGGAATTCAAGAAGAAAATAAAAATTCATCACGAAGTAAGATCGAATAGTTGGACAACTACAACGGCATTTCGTCTGGCACACTATGGTTTTCATATTACCTTTGCCTCCATTGATGAGCACTATTTTTTCTCTTTCTGTATGCATGTTTGTGCTTCTGATATTTTCAAAGATTGCGAGAGCTTTTGGAAAGTAGGCAGCATGTCCAATGATTACAACTAAGATGGGTAGACATTGGTTCGGAAATAAGTGAAGAATCCAAATAAATGATAACCATATGCGGACATAAGAAGAGCAAAACCACAAGTATTGAACTGAAGATAGTCGTCAAAGATAAATAATAAGTCTATCACAATCACAGACATCTCGCATTTGTAGAACGAAAAGTCGTGGATCGACAGTTGAATGAATGCATTAACGATGCAATTGCCGAATCAAGTACGTAGGTGAACCCACGTCATCTGACTTCAATGATGGTAAGAAAAAAAAATGATACGCCTAGAATTTACATTGACTGCCGCAAGTAGATAGGATTTTCACTACACTTGACATGCAGAATAGATTTCCCATGTCAACATAAATGTGCAGAATCGAAAATGAACAGTGACAACGGTTAATGTAGTTGTGGATTTTGGAACCTTTGGTTTACTAACAAGTTTATTTGCTTGACGCATGTTTCTCCGACCATGTCGGTAACATCAGAAGCGTCGAAAACAAATGCTGCAAGCATTTCTGTTGGTCGCTTCTGATGATACCGACATGGTCGGCGAAACGTGCATCAAGAAAATATACTGTTCGGTTTTGGTGTACTGGTGGCATTGTTTAACATAATAATGGTTAATGTTAGTGTAGGTGTGCAAGTATTTTTTGGAGATTTGATAATTCCAGCATTCGACACAAACAGCTCGAGGCAGAACTATGCAGAACTATGTTGTTGAGGGCAAAAATATCACCATGAAAGGCGAATGATGTTCGTCTTTCTCACACTCTTTTCAGAAATTGAAGATGAGATTAATCAACAAACCGGTTCTCAATATTTACAAGAAGGGTCTGTTGAAGATACGGATCTGTTGCGTTTCAGAGTTTAATAGGAAATAACAGTTTTCAAAGCAAGATCTCAAAGCAAGGTCTAATTTATTACATGAATAAATTCGACTAAATTCGACAAGAAATTTATCAAATCGCTCCCGATCGCTCAGTCTTTCAAAATACCATGAACAAGTGTCATTTTGCAATCCAGGTTGACAAATAAACGACGCCGTTATAGGTGTCAAGTTTAATTTCACCATAGAAAACAGGTCGGGTTCGAGATTGAGACATGTTGGGTGCTCTCAAAAAACTAGTGACTAATACAACACAAAACAGCGCTACCTTCTATTTCCAAACCCACCACCTCTCAAATACAAATGCTCTAGGCAGAATTATACAGAGTTCGGTATAGTTTGATAGACTAGGTACAGTAAAGTAGAATTAAGGAAACGCTAGACTGGTTGGCAATTTGTGGCCGGTAGAGATTGGAGGAACTATGTTAGCGGGGAATGGGGGTAAGGTAGGGTAAAGTGATCAAAAAACTACATTTAGCACAATCATTTTATAGATTTAGAGATTTAACAATCAACTTGATTTTATTTTGTTTTTGAAGAAAATACACTGTTTGTACCGTCTTGAAGCGGGTGGATACGGACGCTACACCCCGGATATTTATTACCATTAATTATCCTACGATAGCACAAATCTATTATGTATTTAATGGTTGCGGAAATAATACTCTTCTGGCTTATAATTTTCTTTATTTTGGCTAGACCGGTTTCAACCCATCTTCAGGTCATCGCCAGAAGCCTTGTCGAAATGTATTCTATGGAATTTGTGTCATTTGTTGATTTTGTAGGGTTGGGTTATGTATTAATACATACACCTTAACCTACAAACAACACACGTGCATACATACCCTACGAAATCAAAAAATGACACCAATTCCATAGAATACTTTCGACAAGGCTTCTGATGATGACCTGAAAAAGAGTTGAAATGGAATTTATTTATGGCAACTTTGTGTACTCACAGCTGCTTCATTTCAGTAATTTTAAGTAATTAAGGGGTCAGTCTAGTTAGAAAAGTAGAAGAATTGATTTTTGTGTTTTCGGATATTCTTCATGTGCACCTTTTCAAGAATGATTGCTGAAAATTTTATATCAATTGAACGTGTACTGATAATAAAATCGTAAACTTTACACGCTTACATTTTTCGGAAAAGTCCCGTACGGTGTACACGATATCCTAAGAACCGTTAAAACAATGGATCTAAAACTTTCTCGTGCTTATTCTGTGTATCAAGCGTTTGTTCGTGAATGAAAGGTTTTTTATTTTACCGAAAACTTCTTTTTATTGAAAAAAAAATAAAAATTAATACCCCGAAAGATATTCGTCGTTCACGAACAAGATATATTCGTATACTAAGGGAATCTTTTTGGATTTTGAAAAACTCTGGACTCTGAGAAATCAGGTTTCCTTAAAGTGGCCGTAACTTCTTTAATTTAGAATATTTTTCAACGAAAGAAGTTTTCAATGTTGTTCATTATACTTTTAATATCAAGAATTTGTTGCAAGAAAAAATAGTTGGAACATTCTTATAAAAAATCCTAAAAATCACATTTTTCTTTCACCCTGCAACTAGATATGACCTCTTAATAGGTATTCAAGACGTGCACAATGCACGCAATTGTTCCAACACGTTACGATAATATTTATCTAGATATAATAACTACTATATAAATTATTGATAATTTATATAGCTTAGATCAAGATACAACATAAAACCGATCCTACACAAGGCACAAAATATAATTTATTAAGTATTTATTACGCAATAATTGTATCAATTTCTATATTACTATCACCACATAATCTATTAAATATATAGCAAACAGCAAAACACACACTTACCTTCTCTCCGATAGCTGCTATTTCTCATCTATCCTGACCACATAGAGAGCCGAAATAATGAGAGCAGTCGTCGGGCACTCAGACGGATCCTCTATCTCGTACAAAATCAGTCCATGAGATCCAAGAGTATATGTTGAATGCCGTTGATTTAATCTATCTGGAGAAAGATTGACCTCGGGGGGCCACGGTTAGGAGCAAACAGATAGAAGGCAACCCGTTAAGGGAAAAATGTAGTACCCGCAGCTGATAGATCTTGGGGAAGGGGTGGGCATGCAGGTGATAATGCGGACCACCAGGCTTGGAGGGAAGGACAGGATTTGGGAACGGGATACATTTGCAATCCTCTGTTGGCATTCTCGGGGCCTTCAAAGACTTCAGGGCGGCCAAGGAGGAGGCAGGAAGAGACAAGTCGGCGCTTCCAATCACTACAGAGGTTGAGATGTTGCTGAATGAGATTGCATTCAGCAACACACGTGCAAGCGGAACCGGTACCAGCCCCCAGTAGAAAAACGGCTCCCACCGATTTCCTCACAATCCAATAAGATCCAATAACATATGCGTAACTGCTCAAGGGGTAAGAAAGTTGCTGAAGAGAGCCCCAGAATGTTGCGAGATCAAGGCGTCTAGGGAGAGGAAGCTTCTCGTGCAATTTTTCAAGGAGATGAACGTGGCGGGTTGTGCTCAGGAAAAGCTGATTGAGGAGCTGGGATGCCAGAGTTGCATTAAGGGGTAGTGGCGTGTTCAGAATACTCCATGTCAAGGGCTTGGATGGGTTAATCATATAGGAGCAGTTGAGGAATGCTCTGATAGTAATTCTTGAAGGGGAAGGAAAAGACGTTAAAAATCGTTCTAAGGCCGGCGTACAGCGGCAATTAAAGTGCCACCATGATTATTGCTGGTGGATGGACCAGAGAGTTTCTGAAGCTGGAAGTGATCAGGATTGGCTTGGTGCAATATCGAGTTCAGAAGCGTGTCCCTCTTGAGAAGTGATGGCAGTACAGTCACGAAGCGTCGAACCGGGGAAGTGTCGGACCGGGGTGAATACAACCAAACGCTGCCAGAATTGAGGCAAAGAAGGGCAGCAAGCAAAAGCGAAACAGAGGGAGTTGGATATTAGACGGTATTGCGGATGCATTCATCACCATCTATAACAGAACCTTGAGGATTGGCAGTCGCAGAATGGCGAACAATCTGGCTTGTGGCGACTGTGACGGTTTAAGAGACTGAGAGTTAAAGAGAGTGCTAAAGACGAGGCTACCCTCCGAAATAATACCTACTCGTAACCTCGAGATGTGGCAGATGTGCGTAAATGCATTGTGTGAACGACTCTAAAATTATATCTTACTGAGCAGCGAAATCCAATTGTACAACAACGCATTGTCTATAGAAAATATACATCCTTCTTCCACTTTAATGCTTTGGAAGTCTATGACTCCACACGATGCCATTGTGTATTTATTTGTGGATTTATTTTATAACATTATTGTGTGTGGAAAGATTTGATCAAAGAAGAATTTGAGACTTTCTTAGGAATACTAATTACAGCTTGTAATCGTCATTCCAATAATATAATAGCATAATCTAAAGTTTAAACCCGGGCCTAGCCAAAGGTTAGGTTAAGTTTAAAACGTGAGTGGGCTTATGCAGCCCTTCACTGCGATCATCGGTCTATTGTGGCTCAGACCTATATTGTAACTCATATTGTAACGGGTCTTTGAGCACGACTCCATTCCAATAGTTGTATCGTGCAACTATCTTGTATAGTCATTTGAAATTGATATAGTGATTATATACGATATTCTGATACACACTTTGACGATCATGCCACCAGATGGAACGGCCAACAAAGCAGCTCCAGTATTGTAGTTTTGGTAAATGTTATATAATAACATGAGGCCACTATACATATCCCATCAGAATGCCTGACAGCTAATGAGCAGTTATTTCCTTATCGAGGGCGCACAAAATTCACTCAACACATTCCAACTAACCCACCTAAATATGTCATCGACATTTGGTGGGTATGTGATGATCGAAGTTCTGATTCTTTATCTAGTACAATTTATATTGGAAAATTGACTATTGGACGTAATATAAATCATCGCGAACGTGTTGTCAAGGATTTATGTTTTCAATATAAGAACACTGGAAGAAGCATCACTACGGATAATTTCTTTACTACCCTACCGCTGGTAGCAGAAAGTGTTTGGTGAATTGGGAGCGTATCTACTCTTTAGCGTATCTACTGTGGATACGCTAAAGAATAATAAAGCTTACATTTCTCCAAAAATGCAAACTAACAAACCACGTGGACCAATGTCATCCCTATTTGAATTTAATGAAGATAAAGCGACTATTTGCTTCTACGTTCCGAAAAAATTAAAAAGTGTTATCTTGGTGCCAACAATACATTAGCCCGATAATGCAAGTGGTGGAAAAGAAAAGGTGGAAATTATACACTATTACAATAATGTAAAAGATAGAATCGACAACATGGATAAAATGGTTACACAATATGCTAGATATGGCTTACCTGGCGTCCTACATTATTTATTATGAATGTAATTCGGAAAGGGCAAAGTGCACAGATAGGCGCCGTAACTTCTTGAAGGAGTTAGGTGAGAACCTAGCAGTACCAGCTATCAAGGACCGATCGGAAAATGCTCGTGTACACTGACATTTCAGCACTAGGTACGGTATGCTAGGAAGACCTCTTCTTGACGGATCTGGATACTTTTCCTTACAACGCGGAAAAGTATCAAGATCGGTCTCGCAGAACATAAAAGACAATTCCGCTTATTCCAACTAGACAAATCTGCTGTAGCAAAACACGCCCTTATGGAGGATAACCACAATACTCTGTTTGAGGATACAAAAGTCCTATCAACGGTGACCCACTACTACACACGATTAAACATCTAAGCAATAGAAATGTATAAAAACCAAGCTAACTTCAATAAAAAAGAAGATTCAGGTATGTTGCACAGAATAGGGCATCCAGTTATTAGCAGCACTAGAAGTAGACCGATAAAATTAAAACCTGGAAGTTTACTGGCTCCTTCTGACACTTGGTTCCCTAAAATCCCATCAACTGATATTACACGTCAATCTGTCGACATTCCATTAAGCATCTCAATTAACAACTGAGAAGATCAGAAAGAAATTTAAACAAATTCCACTGATGATGTCTTCCGTAGACGAAGACGACACGTCTGGAATAAAAAGTTCCTATAGAACACGGCCCTACAGCCCGAAAAACTTAATTGTGAGCATCTTTAATAATGAACTTTCTGCCAGAAATGTGAAATAAAGTTTTTGCAGGGTAAAAGGTGCTTGACCTCCTACGACTTGGGTAGCTTCCCTTCTGTTCATTGACGTTATGTTATTCCTGCGGATATAGTACAAGACTGTAAACACACAATACAGTAGTCTACCTGAGCCAGTGTACAGGAAGATGTTTACTTAGTGCTTGTCCGCTAGTTCACTCCTTCCACCCACTGCAGTGGCGATGTGAATTCGAAGCTGTAAACACACAGCTAGTCAAGTAGTTGAAATCTGACTTCATGGGTACCTACATATTTGGAGAACTCGCTGACATGCATTTGTGTTATGGTAAAGCTCGCGGGAATACAAGTGGACCTCCTCGGTTTTACGCAGAAATGTACCCAAACAGACGCCTACCTAACATCCCAACATTCACCAATTCTGATAGTCGACTAAGGGAGACAGGAATCGTGGCAGACATCAGGCAGGTACAAGAAGGATACGAACCCCCGAATTCGAAGAAGACATACTAGAATTGCGCGTGGTCACGTGCAATTGCCCATGCAATGCACGCAGATCACGGGAGGGTCTGGCTGGTTTTGCACAGTACACATCCATTTCATGATCAACCAGTGGTGCCTTCATCAATGTGCTGCTGTCCCCAAGTTTCCAGGCCTAGTCCTGTTTACTGATGAGTCAACTTTTACAAGCGAAGATAATACGAGAAGTTACCAGGTGAGATTCTCAGTAAACATTAGGGCTGGAATGCTTGGAGATTACCTTATTCGACCACATATCTTACCAGCTCGTTTGGATGATGCAGCATATCTGAACTTTCTGGAGAATGCATTACCTGAACTTCTGGAGCACATTCACCTGCAATTGCGCGCTAGTTCGTGGTCTCAGCACGACGGTGCTTTAGTGCACTTTGATCGTCGGGCCAGAGAATATCTCTCAGGCGTCTTCAGGCAGAGATTAATTGAAAGGGGATGCCCAGTCCTTTGGCCTGCGCACTCCCCTGACCTCGCCCCTCTTGACTTTTTCCTATGGGGTTATGTCAAGTCCATTGTGTACACAACATCAGTAGGAACATTACCTGAGCTGATTGAGCGCATCTTTACAGTGTTTGATACCATAAGAAAGGAGCGTGCAATGTTACAGAAAATTAAACACAACATGGTTCGTCGATGCACATTATGTAATGAAGTTGATGATCGTCACATTAAACATACTAGCGAAACCACTTGTCTGTTTTGTCAATAAAGTTTTTCAAACTACAGTCTGGTGTTTCATTTATCTCGCCGAAGGCGTAGAAAGTTCATAGTGCTGTCGTCTAAACTTTATTTCACATGTGCGGCTATAGAGTCCTTATTGAACCATGTTCACAATTTCATTGGTTACAATCTCCCAAATTTTTAAAAAGTCATTCAGTAACACCCTGTAGTTATATATTCTATCCTAGTAATCTATGTCACTTTTATATTTTGAAGTTACGTGTAGATATTTCAGAAAAAGTTTGTTTCTAGTTATATTTTGCAGTATTACAACTTTGTTTCTACTCTCTACTCGTGTACAGACGTAACTTACAGACACAATTTATTGGATTATAAAATTTGCGTGTATAAGTACAAAATCTATCTGTGAGTCCGAAAATTAAATTTATGGCTTACATTAAAAAGCTACACCTTCAAAGAAGCAACAAGCATATTTTATTTCGTAATACTTATCTACGAAATAAATTATGAACTCTTTGAACATGAAGAGGAATAAAACAGGTATCCTTGAAAAAACTTTGTCCAAATCAATTAAATACCTAATCCAATTCCATCTGTTCAAAAATTACGCGGTAATCACAAGATGGGGCACATAAAAATTTCTGTGGACATTAAAAATAGGAAAGGTGTCTTGAAAATAAAAATAAAATCGAAAATTTGTAACGTTATCTGTTTTTAAAAATGCAAACATAAGGTGTTTACTTTTAAAAACCAAAATAAATTAAACGTTTTATTATTGTAACTGTCCCCATTATCCACTCACATGGATAATTGATGTGAATGATATTTACCGATGAACGTTATAGCTCATATACGAGGTAGTAGTATTTTACTTTTCGAACCGATTGTAACAAAAGGTTAATTTCTGAAGAGTTAGAAGAGACCCCTGATAATTCAGACTTTCGGAGTATCTGCTCTGAAAGCAAAAGCTCGAAATTTCGAATCCTGCCTCGGATGTTACAGTCGATATAGAGTCGACTCCAAAAAGATGCATAAAACAGTTTTATGCAAAAAATTGACCGTCCGAGTAAAATATTTTACAACGATTATTGTGAATGTGAACAAACAAACATTAAATAACCTGCAAAATTACATTTATTATCGAAATTATTTTCCGTTTCTTATTGACATGATTTTTCTCCAATCTGTTTCGTAATGAACAGATTTTTACAACGCACTCCTGTTTTAAACAACTAAATATTTTAACTCATGTTAAGTAAATTACAAAATTAACTGGTTTTCAACGGTCCAAAATTATTTTACGCTAACTTATTCAGTGGTTAGTTTAATAACTTCATTTGTAATTAAACAAATTTCATATAAAAACGTATATTGCATTTATTAACACTGTTTGAGTCCTATTACATTTACTTACATTAATTTATACGGTACATAGACATCATCTCCGACATTATTACAATGTATAAATGTTGCTAGTAACAGATGTAGAGCTACATATGCGATTATTCAGAAATAAGTGCTATATGTAAATGAATCGTATTAACACATAATACATATAACAATAAGAAACAAAATGTACTTGTCGCACATTATAAAACATTTGATTTAAGCTAGTACAAAAAAATAATGTCCACTTTCTCCGCAGATCTAGATAAAAATGGAACGGTTATGGAAAATTCAATTCAATTTAAAATTCCATTAGTTCAAGTAGGCCAGCTTTTGTTCCCGCATTAAACGGGAATTTCTAAAATTTCCATGCTGATTTACATTTCCATGTAAGAAACAAGTACGCGGTAACGGTATTCTAATGCAATAACAACAACCTTTTTTCTGGATATATCGACTAATAACTGTCATGATTATACAACATCGCGAATCGTCTCATTGGAATATATCATTTTCTTAATAAGAACTTCCTTTAATCACATCTACAGCACGTTCCTTTCCTGTCCTTGAGACTTACATTACATGTAACATATATTTCTTTAATATTAGTTATAATATTTAACACTATCCAACACTGTTAATATGGTAAACGTAGGTTGGAGTTAAAAATGGTGGGACGTTAATTAAATCAGTTTGAGTTGGTTAATAGTCCCAACATTTTTAACACTACCTTAATGATGTACAGCCAATGATTCTTCAATTGCGAATTGTATACGTACTTGTTTATCACTTATTGTTTAGCACTATTTGTTCACTGGTTATTCACTTTGTGTTTTATTGCTTATCGCCCTCTTGACTTTGAAACTGGGGTTTATTTGAAAAACTGTCATCTAAGCCCGATGGCTAGCATCCAGCATCCTGCCAGGGCTTTCAAGATATTACCCAATGGTGCAGATGATCCGCTAGCTAATCCTGCTGTAAACAAGAATAAAATCTACTACAGTGTTTACGTGGCGAAGTGTAGGCAACAAACTGTTTTAAAGCAAGAGTTTCGTATGAGTTCTGGTTTTCTACCACATACAGACTGCGTCATCACCCGTGCAAACGTATGTAGTGCTGATGCTATGGAAAACTATATTCATTTTTCGTGTATAACAGTTTGAAATTTTTTAACTGGCATATATCCTCGAAATACATATGGCGCTGAGGTCTGGTGGAATAAAACCAATCAGACCACTGCTGCTGGAAAATTAGGCAAGGTACAAAGGCTGGCATGCCTTAGCATAACAGGTGCCATGCGATCTAGCTCAACTGCTGTGATGGAAAACATGCTCTTCCTACCACAACTTGATGTTTACATCGAGGAGCTGGTGTTAGCAGCAATGATTAGACTATGCACGGTGGGTTACTGGTATGATACTCGTTGAGGGAAATGGTACAGCCTGTGGAGGGCTGCAGTTGATAAAACTCCCCTCCTACAGTGTTGTACCGACAACATGTCGCCCCGCTATGGCTTTTACAGACCTTACAACACCAATATTGGTGATGATACTGTAAACTGTACAGGTAACATCAAGATCTACACAGATGAATCCAAAAGAAAGAACGGTGCAGGGGCGGGGGTCTTCTCTTATGATCTTCGGTTCCGGCAGTTCCTACCATTGGGCAGGTTTACTACTGTCCTACAGGCAGAATTAGTCGCCATTCGCACTGCGGTGGAGTATATTACACAACGCAGTATTACAGGTAAGAATATACAAGAAAGCCTTTGATTGCATTGAACACAAGTTATAGTTAGCCCTACAAGATCTCGGAGTAGCAGGGCATCGGATTGAGTTGATAAAATGGCTGTACAATGAACAGGAAACCGCAGTCCGAACACCGCACGGAGACACCGATTGGTTCAAGGCGTGAGGGAAGGTTGCATTCTGTCCTACTTTCTGTTCAATCTGCACGCTGAAATGATGATGAGAAAATAATATCTTAGCGACTCAGGAATTGGAGTGAAGATTGGCGGTCGAAATATAAATAACCTTCGATACGCTGATGATACAACTCTTCTCTCAGAAACAGAAGAAAGCCTGCGGTATCTGATCAAACGAATCAAAGATGAAAGTGTAAAATTCGGCCTCTTCAGGAACATCAAAAAGATTATGACAACAGCGGAAAATAACAAAAACATAAAAACTGACAATGAAGAGTTTAAGTATGTGCAACAATTCGTTTTCCTTGGATCTCTTGTTCGATCGGAATAGAAGGCTGCAGTCGTGAAACAAAACGTCGAATAACCTTAGGTAGAAACGCGATGCTAAACATGAACAAAATATGGAAAAGTAAAGACGTTCACATTCGCGTTCGAATCACAGTTGGCGCACGCGGGCGAAGACTGCTCCGGATTCCATGGACAGCAATAGTGACGAACAAAGATCACCAAACTCAAACTCACGTATTTCGGCCGCGTGGTTCGATCAAGATCATTAGTGAAAGACCTAATGCTAGGAATGGTCAATGGCAAAAGACGACCAGGACGTCATAGAATACGCTGGTTTCATACCATTAAAGTTGATATGGAAATGACCTTGAAACAGTTGACGAATCGTATGACATAGAGAGAGCTATCCCACAGAATCGTTAAGAGTCGGACACGACTGAATGGACAACACCATCATCATCATGTATTTTTTAGCACTGCACGCCACTGCTTCCAAAATCAACTTTCAATGACACCCAGTTTTAGTTTGACGGTTGATAATGTTAGAAATTTATCACAGACGTATGTGATAAATTTCTAGCATTGACCTCATTTCGGCACGGCTTTAACAAATTGCTTCGTCAACCCTAAGTTGATATGCAGAGGTGGAAGGTGAACTTCTTTCGGATCTATGACAGCTTTTCGAAGCACTCTTCATCTTCGATCCAAAATTGTTTGTAAATTCCCAATCTGACATTTAAAGGAGAGCAGAGTGAGAGAAAGTGACAAAAAAGTTATGAAAATAAAATGCAATAGTAGAAAATTAGTAGCAAAAGGTAGAAAATTAGGCACATTTATAGCAATTTTTTCAACATTTTCAAATTTGCGATTCGCAAAAAATCCTGACATGATGACAAAGAATGAATGTTATATTTAGCGCCAAAAAACAGAAGAATCAATTGTTAAAAGTTAAAAACATAAATATCGTAGACTTGTGTTGTTTGTGCTTGAAATATGCAAGTTACTTACTTTTAAGAAATTACAGAACACCATCTAACTTACTTAGATATTTAGAATTAAAATTATACAACAGATTGCCCGACAGTTCGAAGGATATAGGTAATGTTAAGAAATTAGGAATAATGTTACTCTCCAATATGGTAGTAGTTACGCCAAAAATGTTTATGTACTCTCTTAGAATGGCTTTGATCCGTTTCAATTGGAGCTGTTGACGTTTAATAAATTTTAATTCCATTGAAGAAATAATAGCCGGTCGGTTGATAATGTTTAACATAAATATATTGTAATATCATTATCAGTACTTTTCGCACCCAACTTCCGTGAAGGCCACAAATCTGAAGAAGAGCCTTATTCAATCTGGCCGCGCTAACATCGGACATAACCGTATAAAACCGCATGGGCAATATTACCATGGGAACACCGGAGGTAGGATTATTACGCGGTGGCACATAACTTTTCCAAAAGGTTGACTTGGATTTGTGGAACACGGTAAATAAAAGGAAATTTGAAATTTCCAAAGGTGCCAAAATGGTGAAAGGTTGAAATAACAAGTGCGATACGTGCAACAGTATCGCACGAACGATTGACTGGAAAAGTCAATGGTCAGGGACCAAACCCGACGAAATCAATGGAAATGCAAAACGCGATTGCGTTAAAAACGGACAACCACATATTCAGCTGTAAATATTTTCAAATTGGAAGTGGAATACCACGAACAAATGCGGAAAATACGTTGAAATAATACATCTTTAATAGTTCAATAACAGATCAGATAATAATAACAGATTTACTATAATAGATTTGTGGATAGCTTAGATTTATATGAGAAAATTATGCAAATTTTCCTTTGTACCGATTCACACACCTTATGAACCCATCTTTTTAGTTGGAGTCAAAATACTCATCGATACATGTGTCTCTGGTGAGGTTCGGTGGTTTATTTCCGAAACAAAGAGAAGAACATGGGATCCACAATCAAATTCATAGAGCAACTACGGGAGCATTTTTAAGCAAGGAGAAAAATCACCATTAATACTCTTGATGGGTGATGTGAAGTGTAGCTGTTGAAAAAGTGAAGAACTTTGACAAAGAGTACTTTTTTATGTAAATCTCATCATTTTGGAGTTATCGGGTACAATTAAGCAGTTTTCATATCTGACGATTTCTATGTATGACCGCTAGTAACCTTTTTTTAATTTAAATTAAATGTTCAAAATGTCCACCGCACTGTACTGTAGAGGCGTGTTTGAACCGAGTTACGCATATTATGTGGAAATTTATCTTTAAGTTATCCCCATAGAAAAAGCAGTGAAGTTAGATTTGGAAATTTTTTAAAAGGAAAAACTTGGAAAAGTTTTGGTTACAATTGCAACCGGCCCACCACCACCTATCCATTCATCCAATTATTATGCATGTATGGTGAGGACCAGCTAGCCTAGATGTGAAAGTGCCAGCTTTTTATACAAAACCTTCCAAGATCATCTCCCTGTGGTATCAAGGTATCTCCTTCCCGCCCACCCCACCCCAGATTTAATGTAGCCTTGCATCACTCGCATTGTATTACTCAAGGCGTATTGCAAAGTTAATACTGTCGTTGCTCATAAAAGTTTCTTTGCAACCTTCTATCTTAAAACGAATTAAATTTCGTTTTATCGATCAAATGTCGACACTTTGTCATTCAAATGAAAACATTAATTTGTTCAATATTTCTAAAATTTCTAAAATCAGTTTATTTATTTACTCTACAAGCTTATTTATAGGTCCCACATCCTATCTCTAACAAAGATGAGTTTCCGACATGAAATCGCTGAATGACACCAGCAGAGATTCACATTGCATACTACTTATGACTGATACGTGCCATACCTTTATCTCCCTCATCTGATGTAGTAGGAACCATTACTAATGCCATCAGTCGTCGATCTTCGGATATCTCGACTTCGCTAACTTGCCTGTATAGATCATATAGAGTAGCTATGCAGCTTAATTTAATTTTTCCACTTTGGAATATTTCGGGATATGTTTTTATAGTAATAGTGGACCGAACAGTTCCCAATCCAGGTAGTGCATCATAGTTTTCGATACTCTGATGTATGTCGACGAAATTCTTCTGCTGCGTCTGGAAAATAAAGCAAAGGATTGTACACTAATAGACTAATACACTAATACATTCACATCGCCTAAACTATTTTCAAAAGATTATGCAAGTTTGATGTCGATTTAAATTGAGTATCAAACCGCGCTGTCAAAACGCATTATACTTAATTTTATATATTTTACATACATTGGAAAATCATGTGATTAAGAATCGCAATACATTTTATTTCAGTGTATTATTCAAAATATTTCTGCTATGGTATATTCTGAATAGTTTTCCGTTCATTTTTAAACGGAAATTTCAACGGTATATTCTGAATGGTTTTCCGTTCATTTTTGTTGTACACTCCGTGATATGTATGTAACTTTAAAAATCAAGGCTGCTTGAACTATTTATTTTCAATAACAATAAGATATAATACTAATAAATTTAATATAAAGTGCACTAGCAAAGTGCATCCAGTAGAAGTCCCTGGAATATTAGCCGACATTCCGTCAAATTTAAGTTTGTATAAGGAATATCTATTTATCGTTTTATTTTATACCTTTTAATAAAGTACGGGTATTTTCAAGAATCTCTTTAGATTCTTAGATTCTAAGTTAGGTTCTGGTTTAAACGATGAAATAACATATGTCATTTGATAGTCATCTAACGAGCACAAAAAGGAAATATGTCATTTTGCAATTCATTTGTAATTAAAACAACTTTAAATAATGTTAATAAAAACTGACAATGAAGAGAACTGACAATAATGTTAATATTAAAATATTCGACGAACAAAACGAAACAAACACCATTGCTCAAAGCCGAAACACCGAAGAACCTCAGCCAGAACAGAGAATATCACAAGATGAAGAGGGGG
>JAWQRM010000312.1:0-24319 GCA_033557675.1 Coptodactyla brooksi
CGTCTACACAACACAATGGTTAAAGCTAAACTGAGCTAAACGTCACATAACCAAGATGGCGCGCAATCAAAATGGTAGCGGGACTTTTGCCCCACCTTGTATTTTAAATGAACTTTATTAAACCAAATATTCTTCTAAAATAGTTTTTTTTTATTTGTAGAAAAGCTATATAATTAGATCAAATAATTTAGTGTACCTGTCGTATTCTTTCTAAATCGGCTGATTACCGCTAGATGTTGTTTATCCATACTCATAGTAACATGTTGAGTAAATCAATATAAATGATTCTCTGTATATAATTCACGTTTGGAAAAGGTTTATAATGCTTTTCTTGTGATAAAGCAATGTAAAACTCATATAATCTGCTTTTTCAAATATATGTGTATGAATTAATTGTGAATGTGTATGAATATATCGGTTAATTTTTAACTAATCGTTTTCCCTTTCCATTTCCAGGGGTAAATTTGCGACAGTCCGACGCGCCAACCACAAAACGACAGGCCTCCAGTACGCCGCCAAGTACATCAAGAAACGACGCCGCGCCGTGGACATGACGCCCGAGATCTACCACGAGATCTCGGTGCTGCAGAAGTGCGCGTCCAGCAACCGCGTCGTGCGGCTGCACGAGGTCTACGAGACGAACTCGGACGTTGTCCTGGTCCTGGAGCTCGCTGCTGGCGGCGAGCTCCAGCGCATCTTCGACACCGATCACTGCTTAAACGAGATCGAGGCCCGGAGGGCCATGCGACAGATCCTCGAGGGGCTGTGTTACCTGCACGAGAAGAACATTGCGCACCTCGACCTGAAGCCGCAAAACCTGCTGCTGACCGTCGAGGACTGCTGCGACGATATCAAGTTGTGCGACTTTGGGGTATCGAGACTGTTGGCGCCTGGAACGGAAGTACGAGCCTTGTTAGGTGAGCACAGAAGCCGGGTTTTTAAACTGTTTCATTTAATTTTGGATAATTTTGGATTTAATTAATTTTGGACTAGTGTAAGTTAAAAAAATTAAATTATACTCTGCTGATAACTAGACCGCAAACTTTAAACGCGTTTTTATCGAAATTGCATTTTTCGAAAAAGTCCCGTACGGTGTACACGATATCTCGAGAACCGTTAAAGCAATCGACATAAAACTTTCTCGTGCTTATTCTACATATGAAGGGCTTGTTAGTGGACAAAGGGTTTCTTGTTTTACTGAAAACTTTTTTTTATTTGAAGAAAATGAAAAATTAAGAGCCCGAAGAATCGCACTTTTCCTTAAAACCACCGCAATTTTGTCAAATATAAATTTTTCAAAAAATCCTAGATATATTCATATATTAACAGTCTTTTTGGATTTTAATATCGGATGATTTGGCTTGAAACTATTGTGTACATCGCACTACACCTTTGAAAAATCAGGTTTCCTTAAAGTGGCCGTAACTTCCTTAATTTATAATGTTTTTCGACGAAAAAAATGTTGAATATTGTTCAATGTATGTGCTTTTAACATCAATGTTTTGTTGTGCGAAAAAATAAATGCAAGATTCTTATAAAAATTCCCGAAAATCAAGTTTTTTTCCACCTTGCAACTAGACATGACTCCTTAATTTAGCCACAGCAGGATATCTAGTTTGAAGTTGATTTAGATTTGTAGTAAAAGCCGTATTGTTTTTCGAGACCTTTTTATCTTGCTATTATTCCTTATTTCATTTAAACCATTATATTCTCTTGCTTCTTTCTATTTCCCAAGTATGTCATCGTTTATTCAATATTATTTATCTTATTCGTATTAAACAATTTTGTGAATTGTCTCGTTAATTTTAAAATAAATTCCAACGGTCACGTAGACGATTTTTATTTTTGTCTGGGTACATTGTAACTGTAATTGGCTAGCCAGTCCCCGAATAATAAATAATTTTTTTTAATTTTTTGCGCCCGTTAATTTGGGATTGTAAAAAAAACTTGTTCCTACTAATTATCTTTTCTAGTAAGCAGTTAAATATTCGTTGTATAATAGTTTAACGACTCCGTGTGCGTCAGTGTGTTTTCTTTGTTCGTCTTGTGCTAATTTTCTTTGTTCCAGCCAGCCGGAAGTCTTTTATCACTTGTTTTTCACGATGCGCGTTTCTTTTAGATGAATGTGTGCCTGCCGACGGCCTTGGCTTCAAACTGGAAGACGTTCATATTTTTATAAGATTTCCGAGAATAATTTTATAAATGCCTTGGCTGCGTACGCTACGGAAACGTTTTTAATTGTTGCTTTTTCTTCTTGCAGGTACTCCGGATTATGTGGCACCTGAAGTCTTAAGTTACGACCCTATCAGTTTAGCGACGGACATTTGGTCAGTAGGCGTACTGGCCTACGTCCTTCTATCTGGTTACACACCATTCGGAGCGGACACCAAACAACAGACATACCTGAACATATCGCAGTGTATACTGACCTTTGAACCTGACCATTTCGGGGACGTCTCTGGTGCGGCCATAGACTTTATCAAATCCAGCCTACTAGTTAATCCCAGGTAAGGAAGTTTTCGTGATCACGCGCTTTGGTCTCAATTCAAAGTTGTCGTCAATGAAACTTATAAGTAACACTAGGGAAGTGTTATACGGCGATTTTCCTGAAACTTGACATACAAGTACTACATGGAAAACTATTGGACACGTATATCCTTACATCGGCCGAAAAGACGACATAATTTTTACGATTGTTACGAAATCAGGTAACTAAGGGTTTTTGAGGGGTAAAAGAGTAGAACCTATCTCCAAAAGCGATAAAGGTGATTTCTATTTCTACCCTTCAAACGGTTTTTGGGCAGATATAACGATATACGTGTCCAATAGTTTTCCATGACCTACTTGTATGCCAAGCATCTGGAAAATCGCCGTGTGCAACTTCCCTAGTGTTACTTGTTAGTACTACACTGATACCTTATTGATTTATTTACTTCTTTGCAAATGAACATGTTTTGGAACGACTTTTAATAACTCCCAATCGCATCCTTTCTGTTCCAGACTTAGACCAACAGTTCAAGACTTGCTCCAACATCCGTGGATTTCACCAAAAAGTCACATTTTACCACCGCTGTCCATAAAAACTGCCGAGCCGATAACCTCGACACCGAAGACGACGCCCATTAGTCAACGTAAGTGTTTAACTTCCACAGATATGACTCCAAGCCCCAGGAGCGCATTTACCACCGAAAACTTGAACGGGTTCGGGGACTCCCCGGTCCGAACTTTCGCCGTAACAGCGAACTGCCTGTGCGCTCAGTGTGGCGCCACCTGCCGTCACCTTCCTCACACGCCGGTCTCGAAACCGCCCATCACCGTCGACCGCGGGATCCTGTGTTAGCCTATGCACGGTGTGTGCTGCCTACTGTAAATGTGTCTTGTTTATTTCTCTTCTGCAGAACCGAAAGCTCCCCTACTTGGACGTAAGGAAGCTTTCGTTTCGTTAAGTTGTCTAACTCTGTACAGGTAATAAGTTAATTGCGTACTCTATTTTTCTACGTCTGCTATTATTCGATTGGCCGAATTAACTATTTTAAGTTTTGCCGCTCCTCCTCCCTCTTTCTTGTCCATTTTTGTTTCGCCATATCAATTTGTAATAAACGTTTGAAAGCCTTAATAAAATTAAAGTTTTAATTCATTTTCTTGAATACGAACAATTGAAATTTTCGATTGTTTTTCTAGTGTAGTTTCAATAGTTCCCAATCTTATTTTTTTTTAATGTAGTTATATTCTGGATTTATTTTTGAAAAGAGCTAGTCAAATTCTAAAAAGCGATTTAGAATTTCTCTCTACCATTCTACTTATTTCCCAAAAGATAAACACTAATTTATTATAAGTTAAAAAAACACAGAACATCATTCAATAGTAACAACGTACCGTTTTATTTTTAAACTCTAAAATTTCCGCTCAAAGTTAGAACTGAAGTTTTAAACGACGCACAAATCTGTGATTTGAATTAATAAATAACAATGCACGCACATTTTTTATAGTTTATCAGATTTATTTGTCAACCTAAAAAAAAATGTAAATGTATAACAAAAAATATATCATAGACCGGTTATTAGTAATAAAGAAATTGTTACTCTCAGGTGAACATTATGAAAGAGACATAAAACTATTATGAAAACCGAAGAGAATGTTAATAATAATAAAAGTACTATGTATTGTAGAACCAAAATACTTGCAAAGCACCAAAAAACTATTAGCTCTTGCATACCTATTGTATTTATTAAATTGTTGTTATCAAACTCGAAAAATTTTGAATATAAATATTAAAAACGCCTTTGCACTTTGTGATGATATGTATATCTATATGTCTTGTTCAAATATTTAGAAAACCGTTTTGTTTTCATTATAAATATGACACATTCAATCATTCTCATTTTTGAATTAATTTTTATTTCAACTGCGAAAAATAACTTATCCATAAGAATCCGAAAATTACGTTTTAGTATTTGCAATTTCAAATTATCTCAAAAATTAATACAAATAAATTATCGATTCGTTATTGATGAAAGGTAATTTGTACATTTTTATTTACGGTTTAATGTTTAAGTTTATTGCAAAAAAAAACTCGTTGCAAGAAGTCTCTGACCGCAAACTCCAGTTGAGGGTTAGATGAAATATAAGTTATTAGTTAGTTTAGGTAATTTAAGTACATAAGGAGTTTGCGTGAAGGGACGACTTGAATTCCCGATATGGTCGTACGTGACGTACCTTTGTTGTGAGCGTAGTGGTATCCTTGTACTGTATTATGGTGAGATCATCTTAGCTACATGTGTAAGTTCTGCTATGTTCTCATATATTATTTCGAATAAAGATACATAAAATTTGCTTTTTGTGTTGTTTCATTTCAGTCACATCGGTTGCTTTTTTACGCTTAACATAATCACGTTATTTGTGTATTTACTCATCATGTGCTCCAGAAATTAAAAAGTACAATTATATAAGCTACCATAAACGCTCTGATAGAGCAATGCATTTTCACTCCGTTGTGAGTTTAGAGAAAAAATCCCAGGGGCGTATTTATTACTAAAACCTTGAATGGATTCGTAGATTTTCTCATGTTCCAAACCGACAACTTTATACCAAAAGTATACTATTGACTACTGACAAGGCACAACAATTGCTTACTCTGGGTGGTCTATAGGGTTCCATGTGAATGTAGCAAGTTGTTCGTAGATAGGACTACATGTCCTGGATGATGAATCTTGTGTATCGGGGTCTGAGATGCTTTGCGCTAGACTGACTAGAAGGGAAGCTTTAGAAATAATGCAGAACCCTGATAACATCAACTAAGATGGAGGACCAACTATATTTGAGCCATCTGTATGGAAACCAGATCTGCAGAATAATCAGAACAGAAGGGTGGTTATTGAACACGAGCCCGCCCCAATACCGGAAGGTCAGCCCTGATGATTAATGAGGACAATCAAAAATCAATTAAGGATTCACTGAGTAAAGCCACAGATCATCAGTTGGATGCTGATAATCAATATTCGTGATTTGGTTGATATCCATGTTGCGTTTTACTGATATACTGGTGGTACATTTCTAAACCGTTCTAACATTTTGTTGGTGTGGTTCACGATGCGTGTTGACTTTCGTCATTTTCAAGTGAATTCATTTGAAAATGACGAAAGTCGAAACGTGTCGTGAACCACACCAACAAAATGTTCGTCAGAACAGTTTAGAAATAAAGCACCAGATAATCGATATATCTGTATCCTTCCATTATACATCAATAAATTTGTATCTACTATTGTAATCCAGAGGGATAGTTTTGGAAATGATGCGAAACCGGATTATGCGCCAGAGATTAGCCTGAATAACTAATAAATAATAATGGTTATAATCAAAATCGTCAATAGATCCACCAAAGTTGAGGATTTGGAACCCTTTTGACTTAGTAGCAAAGTTAAACATTGCCACCACTACACCAAACCCGAAAAATGAATGCTCGACGCACCTTTTTGCTAACCAAGTTAGCATCATCAGGAGCTATGATAGGGCTGTTCTTCATCACCTCCGACTTCAACTTTATAGACCCATCAAGCAGATATATATTATGGACAAGCGTACATGTCGCTTGTCAATAATTGACCCACATGGAAGGTGGCATCAGGAAAAAATGTTGAAACATATGCACTTAAACAACGACCTCGGCATGCAAGCCTGAAAACAATGAAGTCTTTATGGTATGATAATTTACATGATTATATGCATATTGATAAATGTAAAAGTAGTAACTCAAAGTAACTTTAGTAAGTTGATTCATAACGAAGGTCAGAATACAATGAAAACTCTGGGACTATGAAAAATATAACATCTAAAAACTTAATTATTTTTATTATGAAAAATAGTTATGGTAGGGTCACCGCTTCTTATCACTAACACTGTTAAAATGAAACGTGCTTGTATAAGTGCATTTTGTTAATGACAACTGTCATAACCATGTTTGCAATAGATAAGTTAAGCCATACATTATCCAACGTTTTCTTTATCACGGCTGGTTTTGGATGGAAATATTTGAAATGTGCAGTTTAGGACAGTCTAGTCCACTAAAATAGGCTTATATCAATTTAAAGTAGTTAACATGTCAAACTGATATTTAATGACCAATTTTAAGCCAGAACGAGTGCTATTTTATTCACAGGCTGCTTTTACTTTTTAAATCACACTGTGTATTGTTTGCAAATAGTTTGTCGATCCGTGTTTGTCCCTGTGTTTGACAAAAAGGTAAGTACAGATGTCAATTTCCACTTCCAAAACCATCTAATTTCCTAAATAGTATATTTTCCAAGAAATACATTTTTTGCAAAATATTTTTCTGTCAAATATCTAACGAAAATTTGTTTATTACATTTACCAAAACTTTTGTGAGCTTACGATTGCATGATATAATATACATGACTATGATTTCGTTTCTAACATATTTGCAATAAACTTATGAAAAAATGTCTTGTGAAACAAGTGCAAACAAATTATTTTATGTTTTGTGTTCAAAATTCAAAGATACATATATTATGTTTATTTCACCTGAAATCTGCTTCTCCCTCATATGGATATTTACAAAATGAATTTATACTTCAGTTCAAAACAGAACTGTTTAAATATCTCTATAATCTTTATAATGTGTTAATTAGTATTCATTATCTAGATACTGATTATAATTAAAAGAATTATTGACTTAAGCATTCTAAATTTCTTGTATTATTGAGAAAGTGTATACTGAGATTTTTCTATACTGAAAAGAATATCATTTATTCTTGAGACTAGAGTTGAAAAAAGTTTTTCTTCTGGATATACAGATGTCCCGAATTTAGAGAACACATAAGGACATATTGTAGAACTATACTAAATAGATTTAATAGAACAAAAACAGGTGAATAGTGAAATTAGTTATCTGCAAGATGTAAATAACTAAAAACTATACATTACATTACTTATTTATTAAAAAAATGCCAATAAAAATACCTGTTTTTGGGGATTTTACTGGGTTACATAATATCTGATTTTAAAATATAATCTTAACCAGTTTCGGTAGTATTTAGAAACAAACACCTTTTGGCTATCCCTCTAGGTAACTGTAGCTCTCTTAGAAAGTATTTTTATACCCATTTTTATTGAAACTTTTCCTCTGTTTTTGGTCCCAGAAGTAAAAGAAAGTAAGTCTTTAATTGTATTTGGATCTAAAGTGTGTAGGCAAGCCGTTTTGATTAATAACTAACGATCCAATTATAGCTCGTTGATACAATTTGTATTTCAGTTCATATTTTCTTTTCACTTATTAGATATATCCAGATGTATTTTTTGTAATATTTATTCTATTTTGCTACAATTCTATTGGGATAAATAAATATTGAGCAATCAATATTTATTGCTCAATAAATATTGAGCAATCATACTGGGCCCTATCTTTAAAATCACATAGAACAAGCGAATTTTAAATAAAATAAAAAGAGCTGTGACTTAGTTATCTACAACATATGAATAGTTCAATGAGCCAATACTTTTGACGACAATATTAGTCATGTTTCCTTGTCACTGCAAAATTCAGTCAATTAATTAATGAGAGTATGTAGTTAGATAAGCAATTTTAACAAACCACGTATTACTTTAAGAATGTGCAGGTAATGTAGTGATAATTATTTCTCATCGTTCATACAATGGTAAAAGGTTTTCTGGATTATCGATACATACAACAGCTAATAAATAGCACTTTAAGTATGTTTTAGATCCACTCGCGAATTACACAATGAAATATTAAATAGATCGAATTTATTTCTGCTACATTAAAGGTCTAATAAGTCAAACCTATATTTAGTTTCCCTGCAATATCTGCTGTTGGTCTCAACAGTTATTTTCCTATGAAGATATATATAAATTATTCATTAAATGTTGAACTAACATTTAATAATTAATTTTATCTTAAGATTTACTTTTTTGTAAAAAAAATACATTTGTAGCCTATGAGATTTTAAACAACTGTTTGCATAATCCTGCCACTTTTTAAGGAGAAAATCAATGACGGTGAAAATATTGCCCAAGTGCAGTAATTTCCTACTTATAAGCAAAAAAAATATTCTAAATAAATGGTTTTCAACTTTTATAGTTTTATAGGATTGCGAAAATGGTTATTCGATAATCTCTTTTTTCAAAAATTCAGTTTTATTATTTGATCGTTTTTTATTCATGAAGGATGTAATTAAGCAACATTACGTATTATTTTATTAAAATATGTATCTCTAACTTTATGATTTTGTATTTGCAGGTCACGAGATTGTTTGCGAATCAACAACTTTGAAGCCGCAAAAAGAGATGGAAGAAAATTCAGAATGTGAGTGTAATAGTTATAGCACGTCTAAAGAACGCCAAAGAAGAAATTCCAAAAAAACAGAAGAATTTTCCGCAGAAGATGACAACATTGAAGACGAAGAAAATAATGGCTATATAGATAATGTGGAAACATCGTCAGTTAATAACAGCGATAAAACAATCACAAAATCAAAACCTGAACAGGTAACTTCTGAAACCACTCTGAACACCTTATTTTTTACTGAAACGTCATGTGGAAGCAGTCATTTTTCACAACCATCAGGGCATGTTATATCACCAGAATTTGAAGATGTTGAAGAATTTACTTGTCCGGTTTCGGATATATTCAAGAATGATTTGGATAGTGTACCAAACGGAATAAGTTCAGAATTTCTAAATCATGTAATTGACAATGATATTGATAATTATCTAACATCAACTGCGATAATACGCGACGGTAATTTAGAAAATAGTAAAACAGTTGATGAAAACATCACGACTGAATATCTTGTTATTAGTGAAAATGAGTGTGATAATATGTTGTTAGAAAAAGCTGTCGATATTGAAGTCTATTGTGTAAAAGATACGACAAGAACTGAACTAATCGAAAATCAGCCAGAAACAGTTGAAGTAATAACAAATACTGACACGTATGGAGAACTGGATTCATTAGAAGCAGAAATAGTGGTGGGAAATATAGAAACAGATTGCCATGAACATTTAACTGCTGAAAATAATTCTGAAACATCTAGTGAAAAAGATCCGAAGGACGTCACAGTGATAAGTGATGGTAACACTGAAACACAATCTGACAATATTTCAGTAGATACTGCAATAATCCAAGATTGCTATGAATCATTGGTTGCTGAAAATGATCCTGATATTTCGACTGAGCAAAGTCTGAAAGAAAAGACAGTAACAGATGATGGTGACGTAGAAACTGTTTCATTGGAATCCGAAATAAACCAAGACCATTACAGATCAGGTGATCACAAAATTTCGCATGAAAAAAATACGAAAGATACCATAATTATAGATAATGGTAAGACTGAAATGCAGTCTGAAAATATCTCGGTAGAAACTGAAGTAATCCAAGATTGTTATGAATTGTCAGTTGCTGAAAATGATCCTGATATTTGGACTGACAAAAATCCAAAAGTAATTGCAGTGGTAAATGGTAGTGATACTGAAAATATTTCCTTGGAATCTGAAATAATCCCAGGCGATTTAGAAACAAGCGATCACGAAGCTGCTGTTGAAAAAAATGAAAAATATGGTAACACCGAAACGCAGTCTAAAAATATCTCGGTAGAAACTGAAGTAATTCAAGATTGTTGTGGATTGTCAGTTGCTGAAACTGATTCTGATATTTCGACCGACAAAAATCCAGTTATCAGAGTGATTGATGGTGGTGGTTCTGAAAATATTTCGCTGGAATCTGAAACGATTCCAGGCGATTTAGAAACAAGTGATCACGAAACTGCGATTGAAAAAGATCCAAAATATGGTAACACTGAAACGCAGTCTGAAAATGTTTCGGTAGAAACTGAAATAATCCAAAATTGTTATGACATTTCGACTGAAGCAGATCCGAAAGAAGTCGCAGTGATAGATGGTGGTGACACCGAAAATGTTTCGCTGGAAACTGAAATAAACCAAGATTATTTAGAAATAGGTGATCATGAAATTTCAACTGTTGAAATTCCTGAAACTAATATCACCGCAAAACGTTCTGAAATAACTTTAGAAGAAATAGAAACAACGCGTATCGAAAATATACATTTAAATTTAGAAAATCAGGTTCCTAAAAGTTCAATTGTAGAAAATAATACAGAAGTTATATCTAAAAATACTGCAAATGAAACAACAGATACCTTCGACCCAAACACTACTGAAAGATCTACTGAAGAATGTTTTCAAGCCGTAGGTAGAACACATACTGATGAAAACTTCAACTTGGATTCAGAAAAAGAAATTACTGAGATGTTAATTATTGAAAATAACAGTGAAATTTCAACTATTGGTACTAACGTAAAAAGTATAATAGCATCCGAAAATTCTTTTGAGGAAACATTTAATGATTCAATAGAAGATTCAAACCCAGAAAATAAATCGGCTGATGTCAACCAATTTCCAATTGAACAGGATACAGAAAAATTAGTTCTCACCCGCTCGGAATCGGTAGATATTGAAATTATTACTGAAAATGTAGATGACTTATTCGAAACCATATTTAAAGCTCAAATTAATCTTGAGAAGCCCACAAAGAAAAATGAAAATTCAAACGATGTATTATCTAAAAACCGCACAGAACTAGCAACATCTTCCTCCGTAAAAGAACGTGGTACTTCAAAAGAAAGTTTAGTAGATTTGGGATATGATGAGAGCTCGTTTGAAACTGATGAAGACGAGGAAAGATTTTTAGAAGATAGTGTTTTGTGGGAACACAAGCTTAGATCGAGATCTTTTGAAACAGCACTAAGAAAGTTCAAATCTATCGAAGAGAAGGACGCCAAAAAAATGGGAAAAAGCCATAACGCTATGAAAAGGAAGAAGTATACATTTCGGTCATACGCCACCTGTGTTGTACATAATAATGCTGCGGAAGGTAACCCCGGTTCTGAAACAGTTCCCATTGAATTTCAAAGCAAACCGAGTTGCAATAACACAACTGATATTGAGACTTCAGACTTGGACCTATCACCAGCAAATCAGACAAATTTATTACAGTTTTCTGATGTACAAAGCAATGAAAATAACGTTCGAAGTTAATGAAAACTTACGGCACAATTTGCGAAGAGGAAATCTTAGATACGAGTGACGGTAATCATAAACAATAGCATGTGATATTAGTGCAATAAATAACCTTACGTAGTAATGTACGAAGTAGTAATAATTATGTAGTAATGTAAGAAGTAATGTGAAATAAAAATTATTTATATGGGATATATATTATACACCTTAAAACCGCAATAACATTCGCGCATTTTGTATTATTGTTTTATATCGTTGGAAAATAAAATTATTAATTTTCAATGTGTATTGAAATGAATAAAACTGAATAAATAAATAACGTCTTTAATTTTTAATTCAAGAAAGGTATATAACATTTATTCTTATCTAAATGGTAATGCTTAACTTATGACACATTAATAGTAAAATAAAACAAAAGCAAATTCAATATAACTCTATTATTATTATATGATTTGAAAAACTATGTTCGGAGCAGTGGTTCTCGAAATTGTCAATAAAATTCTTAAGGTTATACTTAAATTGGGAAATGTACTTCGTGCTTGGTGAATGTTTTAAGGCATTCTATTAGAAGGTATATGGAATTAATGGAGATTAATGCCATCTACCTTCATAGAAAACGTTACGAACATTTGTATTTTTTCATAGAAATTATTTCCGTTAATGACTTCGTTGTTGTTATTATATTTTAGTGTTAGATGAAAATTCATACAACATTTTTTTACTTTGTTATTTATTTCATATTTTAAATTTAGTATTATTGAGCATTAAGGCAAATAAGTTATGTTTCGCTATTTGTTTGAGCCCCTCCTGAATTGAAATTAACCTTGGTCTACTATTTGTAAAAAGTATTTTCGATAAAAGTTAACATCAGCATTGTTAGTTAACTCGAGAATCCTTTCCTTCGTGATCAAAATGGCATTACATTCCGGAACAATACTAAATTTGTTTGGACAATTTTTCAGCTTTGATTTTTTATACCGAAAGAGCAACCAATAAGTGCGTTCATTACATTGTCTAAAATTTATAATTTAGAGTCTAAATTAATTCATAATTTAGAGTCTAAATTAATTCATAATTTAGACTCTAAATTATGTCTAATAGTCTTTACAGAGTTTATTCTACACTCCCACCAGGTATCGCATAGTGGATTTGAAGTAATGATTACACGTTTCTTTAAAATGTCCTATCGTGCAGCTGAACTTGCAAAAGTTGCGTAGAAGCTTTGAATTATACCAAACAACGTTAATGCCATTAAAACAGATGAAGTTTTCTAATAAAAAATTTAAATTGTGTGCAGCACATAGCACAAAAGATGTCAATAGATTTTCTGATTAACTTCTAGGTTGAACTTGTCCTCCACAATCCTCAAAGGTACATATACCCAAATTTGATAATTGAGCTTTTGACACTTATGTATGATAATAATGTAACATTAATAAAATAATCCTTAATTTCAACAAACTTTAAAAAAATGACTTCAATTTTGCAGACATTTGATCTTTTACATGTTGGGAAAAATTTTTTCACAACATTTACTACTGTTCACTACTATTTTTAGGGCAGAACATTATTATGTGATCTTCCACACTTTGTGAAAAACTTTTTTGACATTTTTCTCAACTTTCACCAACGTTTTAAGCACAGAACATTATTTGATCTTTCACGTGGTGTAAACATTTTTTTTATATTTTTTCAGAACGTTCATTAATGTTTTAAGGGTGGAACATTGTTATAAAAACTTTAAGAATTGTGTTCTTTGCATCTGTGCAAAAAATGCATTAAATTTCGCGGGCATTTAATTCTCTACATGTCGTGAAAAGCTTCTTTTCATATCATTTCTTCTGAATCTTCAGTAATGTTTTAAGTATGGAACAATATTACTTGCTATATTATTATTATTATGTGAAATCACACCAGCTTTATTTAATTTAATATTAGTAACGTTATGCAGAGAAACAGGCAGAATATAGGTAAATAAATATGCTAGTATAAATACGTTAATTTCTAGGAATCTCAGTATAAATATTTTTGTTTAGTACTCTCTACTCAGTCATTGGGACGCCTCTTTTTTGCTTGGTTTAACATGTCCAATAGAAAATACATTTCTATTTTGATGTTGATATTTGTATTGGTGTACTGTATACAAGAGGAGTATGTATGCAGCAGTGCAATCTTTTTGAGCATTTAATTTGTTTTAATTCATTAAAAGCACTAATAATTTGATTTCAAACAAGATTATATATATATATACAACTGTAATAATGAAGACATTACTGAAGAGAAATAAAAGATCCTTGTTTGGATAAACGAGTTGTCGACTCGTTGAAATTACGTGGGTGATAGACAACCAGATCTACACGAAGCACACAAGGAAATAGGTATAAGCCTGGGGGTGAAATTCGTGTACACACAGTAATTGCGCAGAAGCTAACGAAACAGAACCGCACTAAGAACATAGTACAACAAAAAGATAGAAATGGCATTATAATCAGTTCGAAACGCAATAGTAGAATTTATAAATTACCTGAGGAACGACATAATGTCTCTTAAATAACGAATTTGTTGTTTAGTAATTCTGTAGGTAGTTTAATGGCTGCTTTTCAATTTTTTAGTTTTCATTGATAATAATGATTATAGTAATAAATAGAATGAATGGTAATTTCAAAGTGTTACAACTGTCAAACAACATAACTTTGTATTAAATTTCGTGGCGTATTGTAAAAATCTCCGTGTTTGTTTGTACCTTGTTAGTTTTCTCAATATTAAAAGATAGCTCTTATCTATGATAAGAACTGAACTAATCGAATATCAGTGAGAAACTTGTTTGGCTGACAATATACCTGACATTTTAACAATTGCAGTTATAGTTATTTTAGTAACTGGATTTATGAGAAGCAGAAATAGTGGTGGGAAATATAGAAAAAGATTGCCATGAAGTTTTAGCTGCCGAAAATAATTCTGAAACATCGATTGAAAAAAATCCGAAAGACGTCACAGTGATAAGTGATGGTAACACTGAAACACAGTCTGACAATGTTTCAGTAGATATTGCAATAATCCAAAATTGCTATGAATCATCGGTTGCTAAAAATTATCCTTACATTTCCACTGAGCAAAGTCTGAAAGAAAAGACAGTAACATATGGTGGTGACATAGAAACTGTTTCATTGGAATCCGAAATAAACCAAGATGATTTAGGAATAGGTGATCACAAAATTTCGCTTCAAAAAAATACGAAAGATACCATAATTATAGATAATGGTAAGAGTGAAATGCAGTCTGAAAATATCTCGGTAGAAACTGAAGTAATCCAAGATTGTTATGAATTGTCAGTTGCTGAAAATGATCCTGACATTTGGAGTGACGAAAATCCAAAAATAATTGCAGCGGTAAATGGTAGTGATACTGAAAATATTTCGTTGGAATCTAAAATAATCTCAGGCAATTTAGAAACAAGTGATCACAAAACTGCGGTGGAAAAAAATCAAAAATATGGTAACACTGAAACGCAGTCTGAAAATTTTTCGGTAGAAACTAAAATAATCCAAAATTGTTATGACATTTCGACTGAAACAGATCTGAAAGAAGACACAGTGATAGATGATACCGAAAATTTTTCGCTGGAAATTGAAATAATCCAACTTCATTTAGAAACAGGCGATCACGAAATTCCAAATTCAGAATATAATTCTGAAATATCAATTGTTGAAATGCCTGAAACTAATGTCACCGTAATACGTTCTAAAATAACTTTAGAAGAAATAGAAACAACGCGTATGGAAAATATACATTTAAATTTAGAAAATCAGGTTCCTAAAAGTTCAATTGTAGAAAATAATACAGAAGTTATATCTAAAAATACTGCAAATGAAACAACAGATACCTTCGACCCAAACACTACTGAAAGATCTACTGAAGAATGTTTTCAAGCCGTATGTAGAACACATACTGATGACAACTTCAACTTGGATTCAGAAAAAGAAATTACTGAGATGTTAATTATTGAAAATAGTAGTGAAATTTCAACTATTGGTGCTAACGTAAAAAGTATAATAGCATCAGAAAATTCTTTTGAGGAAACATTTAATGATTCAATAGAAGATTCAAACCCAGAAAATAAATCGGCTTATGTCAACCAATTTCCAATTGAACAGGATACAGAAAAATTAGTTCTCAACTGTTCACATACTGATGGATGCTCCAACTTAGATTCAGAAAAAGAAATTTCTGAGATGCTAATTATTGAAAATAATAATGAAATTTCAACTATTGGTACTAACGTGAAAAGTATAATAGCATTAGAAAATTCTTCTGATGCTATTATAGAAATTCTTCTTCTGCTAGAAATTCTTCGTCCGATCGAAATAAGACAAAAGTGCAATTTTGTAATAAAAACATCCGAATTTAAGTCTTTTTGTTAAAATTGAAAAATATCGACGCCCGTGAAGTTGAATTTGCCTCTCCGGTTTGGAACGTTCTCCACAAAAATGTTGTGCTCAGCACTAGTTTCAGCGTTTAATACTGGCTAATGCTTATAATGCATTCGAATGCATTTTTCGACCCATGTTTACAGCAACTGTTTTTCCAATTTTGACTGAGAATGTACTGGTAATTTCGGAACACCTATATATTAGGGTTCGTGCGACATCTACATTTCGCGTAAAAAGTTACAAAAAAACCAAATTAAATCGGTTTAATTTGGTTACTTCGGGTTCATAGTTCGAAAATAAACATTATCACTTACAAAAAATATAAAAAAATCGGAAACATCTTCTCCACTTCTCAGACATAGTTTTTGGAACTAATTCTCATCGGAATGTTGATGGGGTTGTAACAGTGACCAGTTATTAAATCTTGATTGACCAGGTCTGGCAACGATTGAATAATTATTCACAGTAATAAAGGTTATCAATATATTTAGCCTGTATCATTATATTAATGTCAACAATTAGCACATGTCAAAATATAATAAATACATTTTCATAAAATTGGATAATAATTCTAGTACAAAATATTTAATCGATATAGTAACTTTTCAGTTTCAACATTGGCAGAAAATGGCGTTTGACAGCTAAGCAACGCAGCTGTACGCAGTACAATACAAATATACAATTTTAAACGATTTGTATGGCGTAATTCAAAGAAATCCCTGTGCGTATGATTTATGCAAACGTGCAATAACTTTTGAAGTTGGTAAGTACCGTTTATAGCATCGCTAATCTACAATCGATACGTTTAATTAGTACTTTTTCAAATTCATGTCTATGACTTAATTAAATATACAATATTGACGGTTCGATAAGCGTAACATGTTTATTCGTATTTAGGTTAGAACATGTACAACGGCATCGGTTTAGCTACACCTAGAGGTTCGGGTACGAATGGCCACGTTCAAAGAAATTGGGCTCTGGTCAAGCCACGTGAAAAGGAGAAGAATTATAAAACCGAGAGCGAACTGGCTGTTCTCGATACGGCGGCCAATAAGCAGCCGAATAAGGAAATTTTGGATCATGAACGGAAGAGGAAAATTGAGTTGAAATGCACCGAATTTGCCGATATTTTAGAAGAACAGGGGTACGGAAATTTAGTTTTTTAAAATTATTGCTTTAAATACCTTTAAAATCATATAAATTTGTAATTTTTCCATGGATATTACATCCAGATATGAAATTAATTACTTGCTTTTTAATATGCAATAAAATGAATTGACCTTGGCCGGAATTAAACCTAGGACCTCTCCTTTCATGACAGGTGCTCTTACCATCTGAACTATAAGAGTGTCCCTCGTAATCTTCAGAAAACATCTTCACCTCATGCCCCCCATGGAAGAAACAAGAAGATAATTTTCTGAAGAGTGCAGAGACCCTCACATAGCTCAGACAGTAAGAGCATCTCTCATAAAAGCGGTGTTTGCAGGTTTGACTCAAGCTGGTAAGTCAATTTATTTTCTTGTTTAATGAAAAGTAATTAATTACTTAATTTCAACTTTAAAAGCTGTGAAAATGTAGATTAATTCGGTTGGTTTTATTTTAATTATAGATACAGCGAGGAAGCTATTAAAAATAAGGTCAACAATTATAGAAATATGCTGATGGGACATGATGGGAAGCTGGAAAAAAGTGTGGATCAGTGGGGACGTGTATGGTAAGTATTTTTTTTTGTAGACTATTAACTTTATTCCACAAGTTTAACTTAAAAATACAGTTTGTTTATTTTTAATACTACAGATATTTTACTTTTGTTGATTTAGAGATATCTATAAATATTTTGTAAGGTATATCTGTTCTTGTATAAAAAAATTATTTAATATACTTTTAATCTGTTTAATTGGTGCACAAAGTAGGTGTTATCTCATTGTTATGACAGGTCATTGTTCATAACCAGGTTCATGACTTGATATGTAGGGAGTGAATAAATTTAGTTGTTATCACAGAACAAGTTGATAACTCTATGAGATCTAGGAAATTGAATGAAATGCTTTTCAGTGTCTTTTTATTTAAGGAAGAATTAAAAATTAACAATATCCATGTTTGTATCGCTGATTGCCAAGAATTGAGATTAATGTTGATGTATAAAAGTAATAGTACTATTCATTGGCTACAAAGTATTGTGATTTTCTTGATTGTACTTTACCGGTTTTGATCTTTTCAGATCATCTTCAGAAGCTTCGTTATGATGTTTAATATAGGAAACTTGTATTATAATTATGTGTATGGAAATTGTAATAAAAATGAAAATGAAACCAGAAACCAATAGTAGATCAAAAACTGCTTATAGGATATTAAGCTGAATTTGTAATATTCAAGGACAAGAAATATTAACTGGAATATATTGTGTGTACATATAAGCTATTTATAGGTGTGGCAGAAAATATTAACAGAATTATCAACAGAAACTTTATAAAGTTACACATCACTACTATTGCAGACCACACCATTATATTCACATTAACTCTATAAAGTTTCTGTTGATAATTCTGTTAATTATCTGCTGCTATAATTCTGCTGCTGCCACACCTATCAAACAGCTTATACCTACACATCACAATATATTTCAGTTAATATGTCATTGGATACTACAAATTCAGCTTAATATCCTATAAGCAGTTTTTGATCTCTGGATTCATTTTTATTACAATTCCCACACACATAATTACAAGTTTCTTATATAAAACATCACCACAAAACTCCTGAAGAATACTTTAAAGTCAACGAATAGTATTATTATTACTTTTATACGTACTACTTTTAATACTTTGATAAGAACAAGTTCATATCATCATCAGCGTTGAATAACTAATCTGATTGTATATGATATGGTGGATATGACATTACTTCTCAACCAAGCTCCTATAATTTTTGACGAGCCACTATAGACTAATAATTGATTGCTACATTTAATTTCACTAGTTTACAGTACACATCCAAACTTATCGTTTGGTTCCTTGGAAACAGCTCAAAATACACAACACCTTTGTAATCCGACCAAATTGACTGCTTGACCTTCCTTTGATGCAATTTAGCTTTCGATATGGGTTGTGTTGATTCATCATATTCGCTCCGTGATCTTTTTCCATTATTGTGAACGTAAACAATCCACTTTTCATCATAAGCTATTATTTGTCTCGAAGATTGATCATCTTCGTTGCGCTTGAAGTGCAAATTATAGATGTTAATGATAGTTGGAAAATAAACTTGGTGCTTTACACCAATTTCATGTTACGCCAATTTCGATTTGATTTTATTATGGCTTTGATGTGGTCTTCATTAACTGCAGTTGGTCGATAGGAATGTTGGTCAGCTTTGAGTGAAAAATCCATAACGAGATTTAGTAAACTAATTCTGACTAGTGGGTTCTATTAAGATATAAACACTATAAACTTCACAGATCGCTTATGAGCGCCGGTAGCTTTCTTGCCTTTACGAAAATAAAAAGCAAAATATAAGGAAGTATATCCATGTTAAAACTCAATACTAAACTAAGACCTTTACATAAAATTACATACAAGTAACTTTAAAAGCAAAATAAAAGCAACTGCTAGAAAAGAAATAAATCATTTCATTGACAGAAGTCATTCAAAAAATTATCAAATCCATCTATTTGAGATAATTTAAATTACTTTTGCAAGAACCTGATGATGGAAACAATTGTCATAATGCATTTTCAAACTAAGATAAAATAATGGTTGTAATTATCAATTAACAAGCTAAATTTTGCCAAATTGCTTCTATAACATAGATTATAGAAGATAGAGACTATATTCATTTATTCCCTGTTCGATTCAAAAAGTCGTATACTTCAAATGCATTCTTTCGCTAAGGTTCACCAGGCTTACTGGGTGGTACATCAAAGGATATTCGTTAGCAAACTAGTGATACTGGGTATGCAGTCCCAAAGTGAAGTAGTGGGATTCGATGATAGATTTTGAGTAGTAAGGGGCATGCTATTTAAAAAGTGCAATTATAAATCAAAGTGATATTGTTTTATTACAAACTCATTAATTTATATAGAGGCCATGTATGTTTTAAGGAAACAATCCGCATGGAATATCGGTTGGTTTTCATTGGATATTCTTATTTTTTAAGACTGAACAGGTTCTTCTTCTTCCTCAATTATGTACAGCTACTAGCAATTATTGAATATACCTTAAATATATCTAGTATTAGCAAAACTGAAATTAAAGAAACTAGAATTTCCAGTGAATTTGATTGAACAATGGCAAACATATGTATTGAATTAAATTGTCCCCAAAAATAACTAGATATGGATTTGGTGATTACTCCTCTCAATAACTGCATGCTACATCTTGTAATAAAATGAAATGGCCCTAAGCACTAAACATCTGTAATGAAACCTGAGTACTTGGAAGTATGTAATTAGTCTGTTAATGAACATCTTATGATATACCTCCCAGTGAGCGTGAGTAAGCAAAGCTGAACGAATGCATTTAGTGGTGGTTCTTCTCCATTTATCCATTTATCTTCGTTCCTCTATTACTTTATGCATCGTACCCAGAATAAATTCACAGGAACACATTTGCTACCATTTGTTCCTCTGACTGCATCTGCTGTTTATAAATGAATCGACCTTTGTAGAGATCAAAGGTTATATTGCAGACCAAGAGGACCCAATGCTTTGTTACATGTTCTCACCCATTCCTTATTATTTTCGGGTGATGTTTTCCAGCTTAAAACTATCCAGTTCTAGGTCTTCTCTTTCTCGCTGTAAATTGTACTAATAGTTTTAGAAAGTAGTTTTAAATAAAGTGGTAGATTTTGCCATCCCTTGTGTTCTATATCCAACTTATTTTATGTTAATATAGAGTCTCTTTCTTTGTCTCTGCTGTTTCCAAAAAATATCTTGCATTTAACCATCTCTGCATACCTGATTTTTCCAAGGAGAAAAAATCACCTCATCATATCATATGAGATTCTGCACTATTACTAACTAAATAATTAACACTTCAGAAAGAAGCAAACAACAGCACAAACTATTTGGATATCATAGTCACCACGAAAGAAGACAAATTAAAATACAAGATTTGTAGAGAACCGCCGGAAACTGATAACATAATCCATTACACTTCATTGCACCCCAAGCGACAGACCGAAGCAACATTTAGAAGTCTACTCCAGAGGTAGGAAACAATTTTAATGTAGAGGGAGGATTACAAACAAGAATTAGACATCATATGATAAATAACTAATAGACAAATAGCTGACAAACAGGAAGAAAGTTTATCGATAGAAGATACAAAGAACACATAACATCCTGTATAAAAAGCTCCAATTACACATTGCATTTCCACAAAAATTCCCACATACCTGGAAATGGAGAGCAGAATTTCCAAATCATAAAAATTTTGGGCAAAAGCAAAAAACTGAATATTCACCTAAGAGAAAACCTAGAAATATTCAGAGAAAGTATCAAAAATCCCACAATAAATATCCAGGTAAATATCAGTTCCCATCCTATATTCCAGCCACTTAAATTCCTACAGTAAAACAATAATCCATAATAATAATAATAATAATAATGTGTTCTATTATCCCAACAGAAAAATCCTACAGAGAGATAATATGAAGTTAAACTATTAAACTAAAAAGCAAGTGTACATCCGAACGAATACAGAAACAAAAGAAAAAGCGCAAATAAAACGGATAATAATTCACAAATAAAAGTCAGCTGCACGCATCACACGGTTGATAGGTGAATTAAGCCCCACATTGCTAGAGGCACGACGGGTAACAAACACACAGGTCTCTCTTGACGACACACTCGGAACCCGAAAATTAAGCTGCTGCAGCAGATCGGGCGAAGCAACACGCCCATAAACAAGACCATGAGCCAAACGGACACCGGCGCCGAGACGCCTCTGCTCCAAGGAAACCAAACCATACCGCGACAGAAAATCATTAAAGTCCCAGAGTCCTCTTCTCGGGTAGTAGCCGAATTCCAAGAATCATATATAAAATTCATCACATATAAAAGCAAATAACACCACGTCTTGAAAATAGCGATGAGCTGAAATATGTCAACAAATAAAAAAAATAGTGCTCGTCAATTAAGGATCAATAATGATCAGGAGCAAGAGTTTTACACATAATGTGTAAGATGAAGCAAGGAAGAAAATATATAAACACTAACTAAATAGTATTAAACAAAAATCATTTTCTTAGGCATTCATTAAATCTCCTAGGCATACTTAAAATTCAGTGATCTATGATGGATTAAAGTATTTGATTTCAACTTTGCTGAACCCGCTTATAGAATTCAGAAATATTGTTGGGGACGTTGTAACTTTGTTGTGTTGTTGAAAGTGCTTCTTGCAGATGTGACACTAAATCGGTGCATTTAGTATCACATATTTTGTGCATTTATATAGCATGTAGGTGCATTCAAAAGTGCATAATGACAAGTCATTTTCCTGAAGAAGGTTTATTAGATAAACTGAAACATATGTCGAGATTCAAAGCAGTGTTGTTGTGGTTAAGCTGTTTGTTATTTTTAACTACAAGACCACAGATCCCCGTTTTCTCAAATAAATTGTAATGGTGGAAGAGGTTCGGCAAACAGGATTCTCCATAAGGAAAAGTACCAGACTTTTAAGGTACAACTAGTTCAAAAGTTGAACTAGAGAACTGCAATGAAAATCCGAAGTTTGTTAACATCGTCTTTCAGATGAAGCAATATTTTGTTTGCATGGCATGGTAAACAGGCATAATTTGTTACTGGACGACTGAGAATCCTCATGGAATGATAGAAAGCTGGGTCATATCCAGCATCGACAAGAGCTTAATGTGTGGGCTGGAACTGTGGGTAACTGCATTATGGGGCCTTATTTCTTTGACCAAAATTTAAGTAGTGAACGGTATTTTGCTTTCTTACGGTTTCTTA
This sequence comes from Coptodactyla brooksi, assembly GCA_033557675.1. NCBI lineage: Eukaryota > Metazoa > Arthropoda > Insecta > Coleoptera > Scarabaeidae > Coptodactyla > Coptodactyla brooksi. The sequence goes on from JAWQRM010000312.1 coordinate 22,969, forward strand.
CGGTTTGATTTTTTTCTTACGGCTCGTACCATCCCTTGCTGTTATGTTCTCAAACGAACCAGAAGCTCATCTACCTGATCCATGGATTTGGTTTTAGCAAGACAGAGCATCTCTGTGTTATACCTTTGCAGTTAGGACATACTTGGACGATGGGTTCCCAAATTGCTGGATTGGATGGGGAGGGACTAGATAGTGACCAGCTAGATCCCCAGATTTAACATGCATAGGCTATTTCTTATGGAGATATTTGGAAAGTAAGGTATACGAGTACAAGTCACACACAATTGTTGAGCTAAAGGCAACTAGAATAAACGAAATCGGCTTAGTTACGTCAGAAACGATGGAAAATGTGCAAAGAGTTTGTTAGCCGACTAGGGCATTGTCTTGCTGAAAACGGAGGACACTTCTAACATTTAAGAGTCTTTCATCGCTCCTGATGATGCTAACATGGTTAGCGAAACGTGCGTCGAGCATCCTCTCTACAAATTTTGTGGTAGTGGTGACTTCGTTTTACTTTTTTAATGTAATCTATTCAAAATTATACATTGTTGAAAACAGATTAAAAAACTCCATCGAAATAAAGAATAAAATTTATAGGTTGTCATTAAAAAAATATTGATGATGTCATTACTCAAAATACAATTGACAAAAAAATCTGAATAACCTCAAAACAAAATTGTTCGCACATGGTGAATATTGTATTTTTTAATCGCATAGAATCTAAGCTCATGAACGAACAAAGTTAATCTGGGTATAGATCACGATAAAAAAGTAAACTCTTTTTTCTGTACAATATTTCGAAACGGAATTTATTGTTTCTTCATCAGGTACAGTAAATTTGAGTAATTATGAAATCATCGAAATGTTGGGAAATAAGATTATCGAAAGCTGACATCAAAACAAGTTAAACGTTTAAAAAAGTTAAATTTAAACGATTAAAAATCCATGAAAAAATCAAACGTAAAACAAGTGCAACAGGTGAAGCCGATTAAAATTATGAACAACAATTAAATAGCAAGGATGTAATCTTTAAAAACTTAGGTTTCTGTTTTGGCATTTTTAAATTATTTTACGTAAAACTAAACTAACTCAGGTAGATAGCAGCGTTAAAACAACTTTACACGTGCGTTGCCGCAGGAGGAATGTACGAGGAAGGATTGTAAGCTTTCCTACATTTACAAATACGAAAGACACCGGGGAATTACAGAAACGATGTGTTTTAACATACTAGGTGGAGTGAAAAGTAACCTCCTTGACCGCCAGAATGCGCTGCTACTGCAAAAAAGGTTATGGTGCCTTGAAGTCCGTTCATATTTAGGCAGACATGCCAAATTTCAGTGCGATACTGTAT